>CM036621.1:24472500-24755000 GCA_020746105.1 Trogon surrucura | reverse complement strand
ATAAAAATGCAACGCTAATTATCTCTAGCACTGTCGTAAAACTAACATTAATAAAATGGGGTAAATATCAGTGCTAATCATTAGGCAGACCTACATTACTGGGAAATTACATGCAATATACCAAAGACTTAAATGATGAAAGCAAACCAGTAGCTATTAAATTCATTAGCATATTTGCTGTGCAAACAAATTTAATTAAAAAGGATACAGTCACAACAGTTGAATTTAATTTGAATTTAGTTGCTGAATGTTCAAAGTGTGTGTCTGTTCACACAGAATTAGAGCCCTGCTCATGCAAAATATTTTGGAGATAATAAAACCACAAAAATTCCTGGGCTGCCTCTCTAAATCTTCTTCTAAAAGACTGGTGCAAAAGAACTGCTTCATGGTGGAGGAGAAAAACCAAGACGTGCATCACCGATCTACTCAGGCAAATGGTGAGCTCCACTTATTAAGATCCTAATTTCTTTCCAAGCTCAGATGTGAGCCTGTGTCTGCTCAAATGAGCAAGTGCTATGGCAAGAATGCAGCCAGGTGCTTATCAAGAAACTCCTGTGTCCTCCACAACGTCAGCAAGGTTACGAATCCAATGCACCTTCACACGCCCTTCCAGCTGGCCAAAGGAAGCGGAGGGGAAACTAACGCTCCGGACACTATCTTCTGCTCTCTCCTGCCCTTCCAACACAGACACGCACAGCAGCACTTGTGCATGCAGAGGCCAAGAAACCGATGCTAAACAGACACTTTGAGCTCTTTCCCTCACAGGATGAAACGCAGAATACGCAAGTAATTTCCCCAAGCTTTCTATGTTTAATGGTAGTAGACTCTGCCATGGACGGTAGTAGGAAGAAATGAAGGGACCTAACTTGGGCTTCAGCTGTGAACCCAAGGAGCCTGTTGGGGATCGCTGACCATAAAGGGAACACAGAGAGCCTACACTTACCTCTCTAACACCTCAACTAGCTGTGACTAGGATAAGAGAAGATCTACACATGCTCCCACCACACCACCTCCACAGGAGGATGGTATTCTTAGATCTTCCGAGATAATTATGTAATGCCACTATTTTTTATTATCATGGTATACAATATTAGTATTGCTATTTAACTGATATTACTTAAGTAATTGCCACTATTCCTTCAAAGAACAGTAGTTGCTAGGCACGAAAGAGGTCTCAAAACAGAAAGAAATACAGTAGACTGGGAGAACTGTACGACAAGACAGATTTGAGTGTGGCAATTGTAGGTGATTGGAAAAAAAAATCTGACTGTTGCTCAACCAGGAAATGTCCAACTGGTTCATTCTTATACCATCTTTAAAGAAAAAGGAAACCATTTGCAGAGATGAAAACTGCCAAGTAAACACTAGATGTAGGCAATTCAGTAGAAAACAGATTTTAAAACCTGTCTTTCATCCACTGAAAGCCAGCCTACTGTCATGAAGTACACTTGGGACTCCGAGAGTTACTGTTTATAACCACTGCTAGGCATTTTAATGCAGTTACATGTACACAATATACACACTCACGCAAAAGAGAGCACATCTTTAAGGGTAACTTTCTATCACGTAACTTGAAAATGGATTTTATCAATTATTTTGCTATTAAATTAACACATTTAAACATTAAACTGAAACTAAACTAAGAATGTAATCCCCTGCATTGAAAAAAAACAGCCTTTCAAAAGAATTTTTGTAGTATATTGAATGATATTATGGACCCATTACTGAGCATGCAGATACGTCTGTACTTTACATCCCTTCACAGCAGGTATCACGGTGGCTTCATGCGAACCATTACAACATGTGCTGCCAAACTTGTGTTAACGTCAGGTGACATATAATTGTTTGAGTTTTAATATGACAAAATAATTGAGGTAAAAATATTTTCAGCCCGAAGTTTCATAAAAAGCCATGCATTAAAAAAAAGTTACATCAGCTACGTATGCAAACAAATGCTAAGTCATTTGGAGTCTTTTTATATCATTACTCCAGGAATATATTATTCACTCTGTACGAAACAGAGGAGGAGAAGAAATCCCAGTCCTAGAGAAAAAGAAAAAAAAAAAAAAAAGGCATTTCAGTGCAAAGGCAAGGGAAATTAATGTTTGCAGTGCAAGACCTTGACTTCCTTACGCTCACAGGATTCATTCAGGCTCTTCACCCAATGTTTCTATTGACATATCGTTTCTAGCTTAATCAACAGAAAAATAGGAATTCAGATAACTTTTGGATGCTTTGACAACACTAAAACACCTAGCATCCCATTTTGGTTTCTAAGCACACTTCTTGAAGCTGTAATGAACTATTTCTTTCCAGAAGGAAGTTCTCCACAACAAGCAAAAGAAATCTTTGGCTCATCCCTATCTGTTGTGATAAATCTTTCCAAAGGCAGAGACATGTTCTGTCCATAAGCAAGAACTCTTGCTGCCCGACAGCTAAAAGGAACGCAATTCTTTTGTCAAGTTTTCTCTGGATGAGACACAAAAAAGAATCTGGAAAAAAACAGAAGTCAAGGCAAAAAAAAATCTTAATCTACAAATCCGGAAAAGAACAGACAGACTTGGCAAGATTTTTATAGAGGAAACAGTTTCAAAATATGCCTCCTATTCTAAAATGACACTTCACAGAAACTAATGGAAGAGTTTCTTGTTCACTTTATAAAACCTTGACATCATTTTCCCTTGACCTATGTGCAAACCTAGAAGGCTCTCAAGCTCTGTATGTTGGTCACAGTTTCTCCCTTCCCTGTTGCCCCTTCCCCCTGACCATAATGGACAGGTCCCTCCTGGATATCTCAAAAAGACAAAGATGTGCCTGGTAAGTGGGAGAGGTCAAACATGAGCACAGCTATTTATTACATATACTGCAACCAGATGGAAGTAACTCATCCATCAAGGAATTCGTCATCCTCATCACATTAGCTTCTTGTAAAAAGCCTCCTGTCCCTTCTCCGATCCACACAGATAGGCTTCCGCTCTTCTGTGCACTTTTAGAAAATGAACCCTCTCTAACCCCATTGCCACTTTCTCCTTAAATCATTGCTACCTATCACTCCACGGTTATTTTTAAACTTTACTTTTATCAATACTCATCCTGTAGCTCTGGGAGATATTAAAAGTGTACCAGGGCAAGAAAGGGCGTTTCTGACACTTGCTCCCTCATTCATCAGTCCCTCATAGGCCCGTTGGTGACAATGAAAAGATTTCACAATACCGGGCGGCAGAAACTCATTCTCCCACTCATCCATCATGCTCAACCTAGCAGCAGTTCTACTGACCTAATCTGTAATGCCTCGATGCTCACTGGAGATTTCTTAAAGGCACCCTTCATTGTTGTTAGTTACAAAGAATAAGCCTGTGCTATTAGCCGAGGAGACTAAATGGTGCAAGAATTAATGCCACACTGTTCCATCACCAAGTCCTGGGTTCAAACACTGCAGAGTTAGAGTCGGTGAGGGGGGGGTCTTTTCATCCAAATTTTGTTGAAGATCATACCAAAAGGAGATGAAAGATGTTTTAAACTCACTTGCAGGTGTAGATAGGTATTTAAAAGACCAAGTGTGAGCCACTATAACTAATTCATCACTTTTTGACAGTTACAGGCTAAGAGGTGCCAGATATTCCACAATACACCAAAAACCACATTAGAGTCTGTTCTTCAGAAAGAGAAAGTTACAAGTCAGGAAGCCATAGTCGAATACTTTGATGAAACGTATTTTTTTCTTTTCTTTTTTTTTTTCCCCCAAAGAGAATAACCAGCACCTGTGTGAGCAGT
Source organism: Trogon surrucura (assembly GCA_020746105.1). Classification (NCBI taxonomy): domain Eukaryota; kingdom Metazoa; phylum Chordata; class Aves; order Trogoniformes; family Trogonidae; genus Trogon; species Trogon surrucura. The sequence goes on along the minus strand of CM036621.1, from coordinate 24,751,226 downwards.
TGATATAAAATATAGGACACAATGAAAAATGTACTACAGATTTTGTAAGAAGGGATGCAAGAGAGATAGCTAGAGGTAGGATTTTATCACATTGACATAGCCATAAAATAATAGTAACTGATGAACATAAATGAGTAAATAGCAGTCAATGATGAGTGAAACAGTGATTTGGTAAGAGCTCAGAATTTATTGTGTCATTTCACTTAACTGAGTTAACTATTATTTTTGGATGGCGCAATGGATCAGTCATTCACAAATAAGCAAACCTAACAGTGCAGTCTTTTGCACATTTGAAAGCTATTCATCTAAGACACTGTTAATAATGAGGTTTACAAATAAGTATATGAAACTTCTAATTTATTATTTAACCACTGATATAAATACATAGCCAACTATTAATTTGTTACTCTGCCAGCTTCTTTCAGCTCTTTACCTGCTGTGAAGGCTGCCTAGGTGCCTCAAAGACAAAAACCTCTTTATTGGCATCAGCCTGTGGTTTGCATTACAATCTGAGACCAAGGCCACAGACATTCTAAGAGGTCAAACCCAGACTGTAAGAACAAGCCCATGACCTACATAAACATCAACACAGTATATGAAATTGTCAACAAATAGAAGTTTAAGCTGTGTGTTACTCACAAGAAACTGGAGCACGAGAAATTAAAAGACTTGTTGAAGATGACATGAAAGTCTAAAACAGTGGTAGAACTTGATCCCAGGATAAGTTTTAGGTCAGTTTTTTAATGGAAGAGTCCATCTCTGTATCTTCATCATTACATACTAAGTATAAGATATCAGGTCTGGATAAAAGGACTGGTTAGTCACAATTCTCAAAAGTACAATATTTTAATGCTCGTAAAATGCTTACAAAGTGCTTCATGCGGTAAATAGAGGACAAAGGCTTGTTGCTTTTCTTTGCTTGTTCTCTAAATGATAGTGAAAACACAGAAGAGCAGAATATATAAATTTTATTTTTTTTTAGTAGAATACACTGTTCTAAGCAAAACAAGCTTCTTTGCTTACTAGAAGAACAAGAAATCATGCAGAACAAGGACCTCTGCATTTTCAGCAGGTCAAAAAGTTATGCTGCTTAGGTTAGCATACAATATTTATCTGTACTGTTTAAAATCAGTGCATACTCAGTAGCGAGTGGCAATTCAACTCAACCATAAAGTTGTGGCAAAAACCACAAGCTGATGAAGCAAAATGGGAATAAACTACAAAAGCCAGATGGGTATAGTTTCATCTCCATCATTTTTAGAGTATAGATGCTACTGAGATACTTTTTTCTCCACATCCTTTAAACAGAATCTGATCTGGCAAAGTACTGAGTGCCTGCAACATGCAAGATCACCTATCAGAAAATATTCTACATTTTACAGATCTAAAATGCTCAGCAAGGCATACTGCATCCAGTAATATGCAGGAAAGGAAATCTTCAAAAGAATATCATTAGTGTAACTATAGTAGTAAATACACGTGTTGCAGGACACAATTAGCTTTTGGAAACTTATTGGAAATTCTAACTAGGGGGAAACATCCATTTCTTCCACAAGACCTATGATAGCATTTACATACATGACACTTGCCAAGCTGTTCACATTTCACTTAGCTAATGAACTCTATTCTAATGTCCAGTCAACACCTTGAGTTATTTTCCAACAGCAAGCCACCACAACTTTCCTAGAGATATGTACTTTATTGTACTTATCAAAACTCCTACATCCTATTACATCAATGTTTCATGCCAATTTTTCTTTGAAGCACTGCAAATTCAGGATGTACCTAGCCTAAAACATTTACAGAAATACGGGCTGCTACTTTTTTTTCTCTTTTTTTTGCAACAGTAAAGAAATTACACCTTTAGAGAGACAGAGAGCGCCTTTCATAAATAATAGATTTATGGTATGTTCTACTGAAAGCACTTCCCAGGAGAACGTTAGTCAGCATACTCTGCTATGTAATATCTTCAGCCGTATTAGCTTTTCCATAAGTAATTTGGTATGCTTACCCACTTGGAGAGGAAAAAAAAGAAAAGAAAAAAAAGAAATTGCAAGCTTTTGTACCACCATCCATCCAATAGTTAAATAAGAAAGCAGTGGCTTAAGAAGGATTTGAGGGAACCGAGCTCCCTGCAGAATACGACCCTGAAAAAAATATTACTTGGAGATGGTGTATGTTAATCACTGATCCCTGGAAATCTCATCTGAAACATGTCTAATCAGTAATAACCAAACTGTCATACTTTGAGATGACTACATTTCCCAGAATAGCTAAGACTGTTCCAAGGATCAAGATTCATTGTCCCTGTCCTGAACAATTAAGGTCAGGATTCTCCAACATTCAGGTTTGAGCTGCTTCCCTCTTGAGTGTCAGGACTCTGGCGCACAGCTTCTCTGCATCCTGCAAGCAGAATGAGCAATTCCGAAGACATCCAACCCCCCCTCTAAATACTTGGAGCTCAGTAGGAGACCAAACCATGGACGATTTTCCTGTCCTGGCTTGATGAGCTTAAAATTTTATTGGAAGAAAGTAATATTACAGCTCAAATGAAGTGATAGAGCGACAGCCACTGCAACAAAGGCATACACACCGACCTATAATTTGGACATCACAAATCATAATTAAAATGTAAAATCTCCAATATAATGAACACATGGCTAATTTAACATGCTTATAAAACATGCAAGCTTTTTCTTACATGATCCTTGATACATTAAGGTATGTTGACAATTATATTTATAATAGTGCAGGCTTTTTTAAACGTATGTAGTGAGGGCAAGAGGGTCACGGACTATCATAGTGAGGGTGGCATGGTTTTCCACATGGGGGGAAGGCAGAAGATGACTTTTTATAACCTCAAAAAGCAAAATTATATTTCAGAAAAATGTTATTTAACACACTTATGTGATAAGGTTGAAATTCTCTGACCTAAGACAAGCTATTACTGCTAACTATTCCCTAAACCCCACTGCTGTGGTTTGGGCTTGTTTATTTATTTATTTATAACTCTTGCACTTTCCTAAATCCAGCTGCAGACCATCTGATCTCTGCTTTCCTCTTAATGGCTCGTCAAGTTGAAGAATGATTGCTTAGAGAAATGGGTTTCAGTTTTGAACAGTCTGTGTTTTAAAGAATGAGTTGCAGCTGTAAATACTACAGGTATTTTTAAATAGTAGTATTTTCACAAAAAGTAGCTTACAGATCTAACACATAAAGGGAAAGAGTTTTTTTCCAGAGACAATAACCTGTAATAATTAATGGTGTGTATTTATATATTTATGTAGTGCATTACATCTCAAAGTACTTACAAAAAGTACAAATCTGCAAAGTATCATGGATATGCAAATCTCCACACACTAGGACTACTTGATTTTTTGCCAGGTAAGCAAAAACCCTTCGGACAGAAAAGAAAGGGCATGGGCTTGGCAGGGAAAAAAAGATGGAAGTACATTTTGTGCCTAGATTGGCAAAATTAGTCTGAAACATTTTTAAGACTTTAAATACAGTATTCTCATCAATACAGAAAAGCAAGAAACATTCAAATGCTTTTCATTTAAGAACACAGGATGATACAGAGTACAAACTCACTTAAAACTGTCCACAACTGAGATCAAAACATCATGTAATATCTTCAGAAAGTCTTGATAATTTCACTCTAAATAAATTTTGCACTTAAAATGTTGCTCCTCATATTTCCTAATCATAATTTTCAGATTATTTAACACCTTCTTCTATGAAGTCAAGGCTTTTAAATACCATGGGCCAATGCCAAGGTATAAGACAAAGTTATGAATAAAAAAAATATTTTTTTTTTCTCTAATACATTTACAGTAAAATCCATCATTTTGTGAACCTGTAGGACTAAAACTTTTCTTTACCAAATCCGTAATGCAGGAAATGGTGGTGAACTAAGGAACTCACTTCCCAATTCCTCCTGTTGGCTTGGCAAAACCAATGGAAAACGAGAACATTTGACATCTTCCGGAGTACTGCCAGTCCCAAGTACTGCGAGCCTACAGGAAGAATTGCAGAAATGCCCTGGGCCAGCGGGAACACTTCCCTCTGAACTGCATTATAAATTGGTTGGATTTGTGAGGCCAGCTGGAATTATGCACCTAACTGCCTGAGACAGCCTAAAAAAAATCTCACCTACAGTTCAAATTACCATTACTTCTACAAGAAAAAACAAGACACTGAGAGAAGTTGGTGCCATTTCATTTGAACTGTAGCACACCTTAAGCCATATCAGTATCCAAGGTGAAGTGTACAGATTTTTGCATAGTTTCACACTGACAAAATGCAACATTTATCCTAAGACAAAGGTACATAAAACCCGAGTAGTGTTGTCTACATATAAAACCCGAGATCAAAGTACTCAAACATTAAAACAAACAAATCTCTGAAATAAACACACTTTCTGCAGAAGTAAAGCTAAACTTCAACCTAGATTGCTACAAGTATGAGGCACGTAAGGGTGCTGTTGGAAAACAAGTAATATCATATGTCCAGGTACTCTACTGAACGTGTTTGCTAGCCAGGTATTTGCTGGGTATTCTTTTTTAATCTGACCTTAAAAAAAATATCTGAAGAAAGTCATTTCAGAATTTTTCTTCAATACTTATCTCAAAAATGGCCCATTTGATTCGTGAACATCTCTAATGTATATCATCAGTGACTGAAGGAGTTTTTTTTTATATGATTTTTGACAATTTAACAAGTCCTCCTGACAAATTAAACGGTTGTGTTGACAACTTAACTGTACTGCCAATCAATATTTTCAATTACTTTCATTGTCATTCAGAAAAAATACAACATGAGGTCATACAGTGGTAAAACCAAGCAAAGAAAATAAAATGATGCAGAGATGTGGGGGAGGGGGCAGTGGGAGGGGACTGAAACTTTGACTTACAAGATGCAGTTTAAACATTCTTTGTTTTTCAGGGGAAAGGTTAGGTGTTTCAGAATAACTTCTCTAATTTTAGATCTTGGTGACATCTCACTGAGAATACAACATTTTCCTTTCTTCCCATAAGCTATTTAAAAAGTCATTAAACTTGAGCTGCTGCCACATGGCACTTTCAGTGAAATCATCCTCTTTATTCCATCACTTCACATCATAACCTACATGTTCTTAACTTCTAAACCAGCCCCAAAGAAGGTAGATAAATGCAATTCAAGAGAGCTACAGATCAATTACAGAATTTTTAAGTCAGACTCTTAGGTCAGAGTCACGACGCAGCTCGCTAGTGGGGAAGGCATTGTATTTTCAAACATTTTTACCCCGCTGGAGAAACACTTCCTGCATGTTGAACTATAATGACAAACTCCTCATAGCTCTGTAGGGAAATTAATGTGTAGGGGCAACCAGTTTACACAAAAATTGTAGTAATTCAGGTTTAGTATAAAAATATACATGAATTAAATGTACAAGAAATTCAAATTACTTAATGTATTTCCCTTCTCCATAATACAATGGAAAAGTAAACTATATGGCTAATATACCTTCAAAAAAAAAGGGGGGGGGGGGGTGATGGGAGGAGGTGGGGCCTCTGCTTTTTTTTTCCTTTCTAAATGCTCTTATTTTCATGAGTGATCCTGGCAGGTGGAATCACATGGCCTGACTTCCAAGACTTTCTACACTAGAGGCTGTCAGAAGTGGAAAGCAGTGTTCCCTCTGAGGACAGATGAAACTTGCTAATAAGAACCTGTACTAGAAGATCTGTACTTCAGCAATGACCCGGGCCATGTCTGGTTACTCTGTGCCGTGAGGAACGATCAGACAGTTCAATCCCCAATCTCTTTCCTCACAAGATACAAATACACGATAAAGGCATGCAAACCAAGTGCAAGCAGTCGCCATAACCTTAACATTTCCCGGCTTATCAATTGCAGGTGAGCAGAAGGAAATTTGCTCACATGCTTAAGGGAAACCTGAGTTTCCAGTGAGCTGCGCACCCAAGGATGCTGCTTGCTAGAATGGAGGAAAGAAGGCAGCCAGAAGAAAGGACATAGACAGACATGAGGCCCTAAACAGAGAATAAAAACGGAGATTTAAAAGTAAGTGCAGGGAAAACAACTTTTGGAGGCAAAACAAACAAAAAAAACACATGAGGATGCATGTTGCAAACTGAAGAGAAGTGACGAAGGTAGTAAGGAGGCGAGGTTATGAAGGAAAGTGAATGGGAAAAAGGGTATGAAGATATTTACTAATACCAGTCTAACTCCTCCTTGTTCAAATCATTCTAGAAGACCAGGACTATTAAAAAACATTACCAATAAGACATGTAAGGTGATATTACTGGTCACTCCATTTATAGATTTTATTCCACTGCTATTAAAAACCAATTTATTTTTCACTGTCATATGGGGGAGGAAGAGTGGCAGAAGCTTTTCAGGCAATTCTATATCTCACAGTCCAGACCTAAGAAAAAAGTGGAGAGAGAAAGGATGCTTTTATCCTCACAAGAAATCTGGAAAAAAAAAGGCCTACTGATATAGTCATTAAATACTGCAAACAATTATAGCACTCTTGGCAAAAATCCAGTGAAGCTTTCGTCCACAGAAAGCTGAAAATTAAGAAGGAGATCACAAAATATTGCTACTGACCGTAATTTATGTTAACTTCTTTAATTTCCCATCTAATATTTTAAGCAGATTTTAAAATCTCTTCAGTATTAAGCTAGTATTTACCACTTTATCTTAAGCTTTTTATAATCCATTCTACTTCTGAGACTTGTTTTAATATTTTCACCATTTATAGTTAGCAAGCTACATGCATAGAAAAGGCTTTCAGTTCGCAAAGGGAAACAATCACTGACTCCTCCCCTTTTGAACTGTTCAAAAAATAAGATCATAAGCACTGTGATTAAAAACAATAAATGCTGCTACACCATCACATCTTCATCACTGTAAGATACGCTGTTTCTATTCAGGTCAATTATCTTCCAAAGCGACTGATATACAGTTATACTTTGGTGCAACAAAAATTAAAATTCGTCTTATGAAGAAAAAGCCTCCAGAAGTTTATGTGAAAAGACTGACTTCTTGAGGCAGATTCCATTGCCTGTGTTGCTGCAAAACCAATGGATTCTGCACAGTTCTGTTAACCATCAGCAATTATCTTCCTGTCAAAGCTAAAGGTAACAAATTTCCCCATATCCAGCAAAGCTATATCATCAACCGGACACCAGCATCATTTGACGGAAACTAAATCACGACACCAGCCAAGAGCTCTGACAGACAAATGCGCTGCCTCCGAAAATCTAGGCCTATCACTCAGAGGAGGAAAAAGGTTCTCTCAGCTGGTCTTTCTGAAAAGAGATTAAATGTTGTAGATTCTGTAAGTACAGTACCAAGCAAATTATAAATATGAGAATTATTAATGGACTTTACTACTGGTCTTTTTAATCTTTTGCCAACATACATTCATCTATTTTACCTTGGTCTGCCCTATTTCCTGATAGACATAAAAGGCAGGAACTGTGCATTATCCTAGTCTTAATCAGAGACAGCAGCACAAGAACAATGTAGCTCTACCTATCATATGGATAACATTTTAGCACTAGCTCTTCTTTTATAATGAAGACTATGTAATAAAAGATACCTCTAATACGTCCTGTCTTTATGCTTAACAGTAACATTCATTTCATGATATGCACATAATGGGGATATCAGTTCTCAACCTGCTCGGTAACAAAGTACTGCATTATCACAATGCAATTGCAGTTTGGCTGGAATTTCCTGATAATCTGTGGCTGGAACTCGCATTTTTTTCCCCAAAGGGACATCCAGTACAGTAGATCAGCCTGTAACTGCAAAACTACCATTTAAGTATGGCTATCCTTAACCCATGTAATACCCAAGGTATAAAAAATGTGATGCTTTGTAAAGTGGTGCTATATATTGTTAAATACAAATCAAATAACTTTCATTGACAAGTCAGTGAAGTATTTTTCTTACAAGATCTTGTGTCACAGTAAATGAAATCACAGGCACAATTTATCTGGGGAAAGTTCCAGTGGAAAGCCTACGAGAGGGACTTGTTGTCTGAGGGGATTGATAGTGCCGGAAAATGCCTTTCACCCCCAGGTCACTGGTTCAAATGTGGGCCAAGCTAGTTGTTACTATTTGACAGCTGTTCGATGACCTACGTGAAATGAGCAGATTCAGATCGGTACCCATCAGGGAGATGTCCACTCCACATGGAACATACAGCTGTAGCAGATATCAGTTATCACCCTTGTTAGAAGCATCTGAGGAGCTTCCAGCAGCTTGAGGAACTGCATGGACAGCATGGGCATGGTTCTCAGAGGCACTGACTCCAAGTAGGGGCCGCTACACGTACACGGCCTGCTTTGAGAAAGACTCAAACATGCACCCTACATTTCATAAGGCTGCTTTCCAGCAAAGCAAATGTTTCCCTAAGATAATTTAAACTACAGACAAAACCCCCACAGAACACACTGTGAAATCTGCTAATTAAATTTCAGACTCCAGATTGTATTTACCACAAGTGTTTATAATTCATACATAAAAGAGCACATTAAAACAGAGAGTTCAGTTTAAAAGAGTACTTTCAGCTTCCTACCATTTTTTAAGCTTTTTAAATTTTCAAGTGTTCTGCCAAATTGGAAGGTTTTATATAAGATAGAAGAACAAAGGGAACAAAGCCAAGACCTGGAGTTAAATGAGAAACAATGCAATAAAATAGGTGCAAAACAACATTTTAACTGTTCCATGCTGATACCTTCTATTCTAAATAGAAGACAACAAAGCCGGGGATTTTTCCCCTCTTTGGAAGATGAGGGTTCAACTGGAGTCCTACAAAGCGCTTAAACATAATTGAAATGTTTCCATATTGAAAGCAAAGTCCTGGATGGAATAGCCTGATGAAAAACATCCACTACTTTTTTCCTTTCCTTTTTGGTCTCTCTCACATAAAGAGGAAAAGTACTCTTTACTCTAAAACGAAGAGTACACCAAATAGGGATATAGCAGTATGAAAGCTTCCTAACTTCAGAGTCTGCTTCTCTGTTTATAGTTCATGGGACAAGGAACGTACCAAATACCTTCTAAACCCCAGCATCCAAAAGAGGGTCCCCTTGATTTAGCTTCATATGGGCTTCAGATTAATCAAAACATGAAGCAAACGTGAGATCAGGTACCAGCCGTTTATTGAAAGCTCTTAATGACTTAAACTGACTTCTTGGCAGTGCTAGGTTAATAGTTGGACTTGATGATCCTAAAAGTCTTTTCCAACCTAAATGATTCGATGATTAGTATAAGCAAATTCCAATACCTATATGACCCCACAGTGCTGTACAATATTAGAAACAGAAAAGCTAGAAGTTATTTATCTCAAGAAATGAGGTATTTAACAGCCAGATAATTCATTATTAAAGTATTCAAACCAAAGGTAAAGCTAACCTGGATAAGTGATGAAAATTTGTACCCTGACTCTACTTTTAACCTGTGTAATACATGAATTACCTAAACAAATAGGCTACTCTTAATCATTCTGCATCAAAATGATGCTTCTGAAACACCTTTTAATTAGTATGCTTTATAATATGGAACAAAAAGTATTTAAATGAAACACATAATTAAAGCACATGTCATGCTGAATCATCTTCATTTATATCACAATACACCAGTGCCATGACACTGTTACTACAGGCTCTGAGCAGTACCGAGGGAGGACATATTTACCGACCAGCAGGACATCTCATCCAAGAGTGCTTCCAACCCTAGCTGTTCACATTTGTCTGCGCTAATCCTATTAACATCCCTGTCACTAGGCTTGTTCTGAAAGGACCTATACACGTGGTCTAAGACTACAGGCAGTACATCCCCTCTTGACGTAACGATTAGTGCATGTAAGGGGGTAGGGGCAAGAGGAGCAAAGAAATAAAATACCAAATTTTTCAGCCAGTCACAGCATAGTAACTGAAATACACCTTTTCCTTTACAAATTAATATTTCTGTTACAAACCACTGAAGGAAGTTTATAATGCCAATAACACCTGAGAAATCAGTCACTACTGTAGTTAATGACTGGTTTGGTAGATTGTTAACTGCCCTTAACTTCCCATGAGTGGTTAACTAACAAACCAGTCATTACCTACTTCATGGGGATTAGAGGTTAAACATAAACTTGATTACAAGCTATAAATATGAGTAATTTGAAATGTTATTGGGTATTACAAAAATATATGGTAATAATTTCCTCTTTAATGAAAGAGAGCATGTTTTTAGTGGTCCCTAGTTTCTTGTTGAGGGAAAAAGATCAGTGTACGATTACATGATGGGCATCTGGGGCAATATGGCAAAAATGAATACACACTACTTATCTGTGTCATGAAAATACAAAAATATCATTCTACCTGTACAATAAACACAGGGTTTGTAGGCTGTGTCCTTAAACTGCAGTTCAAAATGCTTTTGGCCAATAGATACAGTTTTTGTGTACAATCATACAGGGGGAGAAGGGTTAATCCTTTGCTTGCATTGTGGAAAAGCCACAAATCTGATGGATTAAAATATATACAACTATTAGTCCAGAAGAACCTTTCCACTACAGCAGTATAATTGCTTGCAGGAAATGAATTAACTTCCACTTGCAAGAGAAATCTCACATGAAAACACAGAAAAATAATAAATAACTTCGGTACAGACATTACTATTTCAAATAATGAGGTGATCAGCTTAAAAATCATTGGAAACCTGTGAACTTTCCAAAAGTTTTTTTGCACAATCAGAAGAGTTATTTTTAGGCAGTTTTATTCACAATATTTTGCTGCACTGCTTAGATTTCTGTGATGCATCCTGCAGTCTCATCTCCCTACCTCTCAAAATTTGAACATGTTCTCTACACATAAACGGAAGTGCACACAAAAAATACATTGTCCTGTTACTGGATAATGTAAAAATTGTTTTCAGAAGCATTTCATGGAGTGCATTAACCATTTCACAAAATTTATAAATAGCCTTGTTCAAGTCAGACTCCACAGACATTTCTGGTTAGAAGATAAGGGCCAATTCCTAAAGTCAATGGATCTTTGGCCTTGTCCTGAAAAAGGTAGCAGAGTCCAAGGACACAAATGAAAAGCGCAACCAAACACACTTTGGATCCTGCCAGAGAGACACCCACAGCTTTTATGCCATCAGACCAGCTGGCTAGATGACGGGAAGTATATAACGCTGCTGCTTCTTTCTGCCTTCCTTTTGAAAATCTTGCAAACAGGATACAAAACTTAAGTCATGGCTCACCTGCATGGAGGAAAAAAGTATTTGGCTTCCAATACTGCACAGGGTATAAAAAGAATATGGGAGTCTGCACAAAAGGGGGACTTTGGTGGTCTGTTTATGTTTCTTTGCATTACTAAGACTTCCGTACTTCCAGAAAGAGGGAGGTTATTCAGTAGGCAGAGTGTTTAAAGCTTCCCAACAAAAACACTGTAGGGAAACTACTTAAGAATTTAATTAGTGTGCATGAGCATATTTATATAATTAAGTGGTACATATATATATATAATTAAACTGTAAGAAAAGAATACTGCAAAATGGGCAGAACCAGTCATCAAGATTAATCAAAATCTCCATCCATTTCTGTCCTAGAACTGATGCCTGTCCAAATGATTAAAAAGTTAATTAAAACAGGTAAATCCTAGCCTTAAATCTTACTGGTTTGAGCACTTAGATCATGGAACCAGTTCCAGAAAGAGCTGAAAGCTGCAGGAAGAATGCACTGTGTCCTGTGGAGACTGCAAACTGAAGAAATGATCTTGTCAGGTTGGATTTCCAGAGACTATAAGAATGTCTGAAGTGATTTGCAAGCACTAAAAAGAACCAAATTGAAGGTAGAGTAGGAAATTAGTATTCTACACTTAGCCTAGTAAGCTCAACATGGGAAATAACCACCTATGTTCTGTGCTAATTACAGAGTTTGAGCGACTTCTTGCACTAAATCTCACAAACTTTTTGTGGTAGTTGGGCAATGGAGTGCAATAGGGCAATGGCCAAGGTAAGCAGGCATGAAAAGTTGTGAATCAAAAGAAAGGCTCACAAACCTCTGCTTAATGGAAGGTGATAAAACACATATCCCATCATGAAAACCCAGAAACAGATTGAGGGAAAAAAGAAAGTTGGAGAACACTGAACAACTGTTTGCCATCACAGTTATTTGTCTTCTTTAGGATTAACTGCAAAATTGAAGTTACTGAGGGAACTGCTGCTGGCATCTTGAACTTGAAGGATTACAGATTTTCTATGTCTAAACACAAGCAATTAAAAGTATATTATAGGAGGGAGAGGGAATCAAAGCTCTACAGTTTATTCAAAGACTAGCACTCATGAAGGAAAAGGATTGTTCCTTAAACAGAAAAAGTTGACTCCTGTAAAAAAAGCAACTTCCTTGAGCCTGCAACTTTGATGCTATAAGCCCACTGTCAGTCAGTTTCTAATTTGAGGGCCAAAGCACCTGTAGTTCTATTCGACATATAGCAACACACAAGTTATATATATATATATAAAAAAAAAATTAAATCACATTTTCTTTTGGCAAAACTGTATTACTCAAGAATAGTAGACAAATGCAGTTGAAAAAAAAAAGAAAAAAGTAAACCAATTCTATTCCAAATTTTGTTGATACACCTACTTGTGTGGTTTCTTTCCTCATTAAGAGTCTCTTGTAACATTTGGAAAGTATCTCTTAGTGAAAATTGACCACTATTATAGTTATCTACTTTTCCCAAGGCCTCAGTTTGTTTAATACTGTATAAAAATATATTTAATAATATTATAAGCAGTGCAGAATTCCTTCCGACAGATGTCTGAGCCCCACGACAAAAACATGGTTTCAGTAATGTTCTGTGCAGTCCTGTTGAGAATAGACTGGTTCTTTCTGCACTCACGATTAAAATGTTTTAAACACAGAGAGGGTTCAGCTCTGTGCGTGCCACACCAACATACACTAAATAGTATTAAGGAGCACATATACAGGCCACCGGTTTCACAGCTCCATTTCAGCAATAATGCTCAGCATTTCTATGTTATGATTATTGTATAATAAAGACATGAATTTCTCATCATGCTATTGGTGCAGATATGATAGCATTTATACAGATTCCTAAACCTATCAACCAACTATTTTAAATCACTGGAACTGCTGCTGGCCTGCAATCAGCTGAAAAAGAACTGTGCAACAAAACCACGGGTGCTGGTTCTCATCTCCTGCAGGAAAATGCTTCCAAACACAAAGCCTTCAAACAACATCATCTTCTGAATTTGCATGGAAATTTCAGGCAGGCTCATGTGCAAAAACGCACAGGACCCTTCAAAACCAGATACCAGGTGCTAGGACTCCTTGCGTCCAGCCTACTCAGTTCAAGTGAGGTCTCCCCAACACTCACACACTCCTGTAGCACACACGCCCTAGTCTCTCTAGCTCCTTTAGTGGTTGCCAAACTCAAGCAGTGGCAGTATGCTGTCTACAGAGGAAGAAAGAAAAGACACAAAAATTAATCCAAACTCCGAACCCTTCCCTGATGTCCTTTCTTGTCCTTTCAGTTAGCACAGAGGACTAGCCACAAGGGGTTGCCCTGACATTTTCTGAACTGATTCAGTTGAGAATCTGTTGGCCTGGCAATAAAGCAAATGCATCATCAGAACTCAAAGGCACGTGTATGAGAAACAGAAGGCGCAATGCAGGAGAGGACGTAGGTAAAATTGGTAGGAATGCAGAAGTCCACCCATCTGGATGAAATGCAACAGTCCTTTACTGAAGGGACCTCCTGTTAAAAGGTCTGTCACACTGCAGGGAATGCCGGAGCCTGGCACTGGCCATGGAGGGTAGTGGAAGTGACACTTGTGTCCGATGTGACCAGGTGAGCGATCTGCTCAGCCTGGTGGTTGAACTCAAGGAGGAGGTAGAAAGGCTGAGGAGCATTAGGGAGTCGGAGAGAGAGACAGATCGGTGGAGTCACGTCCTGAATGGCGAGCAGCAAGCTCTGCAAAGAGCTGAATATCCCCCCACCTCTGGCCATCAGGCAAAAGGGGGGGACCTAAAGGATAGGGAAGAGTGGAAGCAGGTGCCTGCCAGGAGAGGAGGGAAAATCCCTGCCCGGCCTCCCTCACCTGCCCGGTTGCCCCTGCAAAACAGGTATGGGGCTCTAGACAATGAGAGCCAGGCCAAGGAAGAGTCAGTGGAGGGTTCACCCATAGGGCTGTCTAGGGTGAGTAACTCGGATACACGCATTAGGAGTTCTTCATCTAAGAAAAAAAGGAGGGTAATCGTAATTGGAGACTCCCTCCTGAGGGGAACAGAGGGCCCTGTCTGCCGCCCTGATCCGACCCACAGGGAAGTCTGCTGCCTCCCTGGGGCCCGAGTTAAGGATGTTATCAAGAAGCTTCCTGGTCTGGTCAAACCCACGGACTATTACCCGCTTTTGGTTATGCAGATCGGTAATGATGAGATAGTAGAGAGATGGTCAGAAGCAATCAAAAGGGACTTTAGGGCACTGGGGCGGATGCTAGAAGGATCAGGCGCACAGGTTGTGTTTGCCTCTATTCCTTCAACTATGAGGAAAAATAGTGGAAGGTTTGACAAAGTGCAGCAGATTAATACTTGGCTAAAGGGGTGGTGCCAGCGGTCTAGCTTTGGATTTTTTAACCATGGGGAGATCTACAGGGCACCTGATCTACTGAAACAAGCTGGGGTTCAAATGACACAAAGGGAAAAAAGGATCCTTGGTCATGAGCTGGCAGGACTCATAGAGCGTTCTTTAAACTAGATATGAAGGGGGATGGGGTTATAGCTGGGATTGCAGCGGGGCAGTGCTCTAGAAATTATGAGGACCGGGTGGCCTCCCATCCCCCTAGGGTGAGATCAGTGTGCTCAGCTTGCTCCCTGAAATGCTTATACACCAATGCATGCAGCATGGGGAATAAGCAGGAGGAGCTAGAAACCTGGGTTCGGGCAGGAGATTATGATCTGGTGGCAATTACAGAGACATGGTGGGACAGCTCACATGACTGGAATGTGGTCATGGGTGGCTATGTCCTTTTCAGGAAAGACAGGCCAGCCAGGCGAGGTGGTGGAGTCGCTCTTTACGTGAAAGAGCAACTACAATGTCTTGAACACCATCCAGGCATGGAGGAGGAGCAAGTTGAGAGTGTATGGGTTAGAATTAAGGGGCAGGCTGGCAGGAGAGATACTGTTGTGGGTGTCTATTACAGGCCACCAGATCAGGGTGAGGAAGTTGATGAGGCCTTCTACAGGCAGCTGAGAGCGGTCTCACAATCACAGGCCCTGGTTGTCCTGGGGGATTTTAACTTCCCTGATATTTGCTGGAAGGACAACTCAGCCAGCCAGCCACAGTCCAGGAGGTTCCTCCAGTGCATCGATGATAATTTTCTGATGCAAATGGTGGAGGAGCCGACTAGGAGAGGAGCACTGCTGGACTTCATCCTCGCTAACAAGGAGGATCTGGTTGAAGCAGTAAAGGTTGAGGGCTGCCTTGGCTGCAGTGACCATGAAATGGTGGAGTTCAGGATCTCATGTAGCAGAAACAAAATAGCAAGCAGAATTGCAACCCTGGACTTTGCCAAGGCAAACTTTGGATTTTTCCAACAATTACTCGAGAAAATCCCATGGGCAAGGCTGTTTGAAGGTAAAGGGGTCCAAGATAGTTGGTTAGCGTTCAGGGACTGCTTCTACTGTGCTCAAGATCAGAGCATCCCGACACGTAGGAAGTCAAGGAAGGGAGCCAGGAGACCTGCGTGGCTAAACAGGGATCTGCTGGGTAAGCTCAAAGGCAAGAGGAGAATTTACAGATCTTGGAAGGCAGGGCTGGCCACTTGGGAAGAATATAAGGCTGTTGTCCAAGGATGTAGGGAGGCAACTAGGAAAGCAAAGGCCTCCCTAGAATTGAACCTGGCGAGAGGGGTCAAGGACAACAGGAAGAGCTTTTTCAAATACGTGGCAGATAAAACTAACACCAGAGGCAATGTAGGCCCACTGATGAATGAGGTGGGTGCCTTGGTGACAGATGATACAGAGAAGGCAGAGTTACTGAATGCCTTCTTTGCCCCTGTCTACTCTGCCGGAGGCTGTCCTGAGGAGCCCCGCTCCCCTGAGGCCCCACAGGAAGTCAGGGCAGTGGAGGAGTTTGCTTTAGTCGATGAGGACTGGGTTAGGGACCAATTAAGCAATCTGGACATCCATAAATCCATGGGTCCAGATGGGATGCATCCACGGGTGCTGATGGAGCTGGCTGATGTCATTCCTAGACCACTCTCCATCATCTTTGCCAAGTCTTGGGAGACGGGAGAGGTGCCTGAGGACTGGAGGGAAGCAAATGTCACTCCAGTCTTCAAAAAGGGCAAGAAGGAGGACCCGGGTAACTATAGACCGGTCAGCCTCACCTCCATCCCTGGGAAAGAGATGGAACGACTTATCCTTGGTGCCATCTCAAGGCATATCAGAGATAAGAGGGTCATTAGAGACAGTCAACATGGCTTCACCAAAGGGAAGTCATGCTTGACTAACCTCATAGCCTTTTATGAGGATATAACAAGGTGGATAGATGATGGCAGAGCGGTGGATGTGGTCTACCTTGACTTCAGTAAAGCATTTGACACAGTCTCCCACAGCATCCTTGCTGCTAAACTGAGGAAGTGTGGTCTAGACTCTCGGGTAGTGAGGTGGACTGCGAACTGGCTAAGGGGAAGAAGACAAAGAGTTGTGGTCAATGGGGCGGAGTCTGGTTGGAGACCTGTATCCAGTGGAGTGCCTCAAGGGTCGGTACTGGGACCAGTATTATTCAATATATTCATCGATGACTTGGATGAGGGACTAGAGAGTACTATCAGCAAGTTTGCTGATGACACCAAGCTGGGAGGAGTGGCTGACACACCAGAAGGCTGTGCTGCCATCCAGCGAGACCTGGACAGGCTGGAGGGTTGGGCGGGGAAAAATTTAATGAAATACAACAAGGGTAAATGTAGGGTCTTGCATCTGGGTAGGAACAACCCCAGGTTCCAGTATAAGTTGGGGAATGACTTATTAGAGAGTAGTGTAGGGGAAAGGGACCTGGGAGTCTTGGTGGACAGCAGGATGACCATGAGCCAGCAGTGTGCCCTTGTGGCCAGGAAGGCCAATGGCATCCTGGGGTGTATTAGAAGGGGGGTGGTTAGTAGGTCAAGAGAGGTTCTCCTTCCCCTCTACTCTGCCCTGGTGAGACCCCATCTGGAATACTGTGTCCAGTTCTGGGCCCCTCAGTTCAAGAAAGACAGGGAACTGCTGGAGAGAGTCCAGCACAGGGCAACTAGGATGATTAAGGGAGTGGAGCATCTCCCTTATGAGAAAAGACTGAAGGAGCTGGGGCTCTTTAGTTTGGAGAAGAGGAGGCTGACGGGTGACCTCAGTAATGTTTACAAATATATCAAGGGGGAGTGTCACAAGGATGGAGCCAGGCTCTTCTCAGTGACAACCACTGATAGGACAAGGGGTAATGGGCTGAAACTGGAACATAAGAGGTTCCGCTTAAACTCGAGAAGAAACTTCTTCTCAGTGAGGGTGACGGAGCCCTGGAACAGGCTGCCCAGAGAGGTTGTGGAGTCTCCTTCTCTGGAGGCATTCAAGACCTGCCTGGACACGTTCCTGTGTAGCATAGTCTAGGCATTCCTGCTCTGGCAGGGGGATTGGACTTGATGATCTTTCAAGGTCCCTTCCAATCCCTAACATTCTATGATTCTATGAAAAAAAGTCAAGGTAGTAGCTAACCTCAAGGTCAACACCTACGATCAAGCAACAAAACAGCAGCCATTATATATATTAATACGCTACTCCTCTACCCTCACTAGGCCTCCCTTTTCACACAGCACAGCAGAGATTCTCAATAAATTTTCTATAAAGTTCCTACTGGCCTTGAAGTCATCAATAACCACAGATACCACAGAAGACACACATTCTCCAGGACTAGAAATTGGCAGGAGAAGGATCTCTTCCTGCATCTGCTACTGACCTCTGATTCCCCCTTCGTCTGCCCCCAGCATGCACATGCCTGCAGCTCATCAGGACAGGGACTTGTCACGGTGCTACATCACTGGTTTGAACCCTGAGACTACTACTGGCCCCCTCCTGCTCACACCCTACCAAACGTCTTTCCTTCATACAGCATTTTAGCAGCCCCACTCTGCGTGGACAGATAACCCCAAATTAGACAAGAGAGAAAGCAAGCATGGAAGTACAGGCGTTTAACTATACATGAATTTAGAGTCAGCCACCAATTTTTTAGCACACTGTAATTTTGTAAATTACTTAATAATGACTGAGAGTTTTCTCTAGGAGAAATCTGAATTTAGAGTCAAAAGTACACTGAAGTTTCAGAAGCAGAATGTGAGTTTTTATTAAAATAAGCATTTAAAACTGTCTCAATACATGTATTTTCTACTAGCTACTGTAAATCAGAAACAAGAAAATAAAAGTTAAACAAATCAGTAAATATTGTCAAGAATGTTTTCAAGTGTTGCAAGATCTGTCCTTTTTTGATTTTTTTTCTTTTTTTGGGGGCAGTTGGAGGCGAGGGGAGAGGAGGCAGGGGGGACAAGGTGCTATATGGGAGAGAAAGGATTAAGTGCACACAATGTACTTGAAACATAACCAGAGCATTTTAAAAGCTGAAAATAAAGGCTTTTGAGAGAGAGATTTTGGGAGCTGAAAGGAGAATTGATACAGAAAGCTAACCTGGCATGAGTTTAGGGGATATATCTAAAAAGCCTAATCATTGATAATTCACAATTTGTGAGCCTGGTGGGATTTCATGCAGAGCACTAGCCTCACTAAGGTAATTGGTGCTATTGAAACAACACTGGCTCAGCAGGACGCTGCTTTCTTCCTCGCCTCTGGGCACAGGAAGGATCAATATTTGTTAGGATTGCTTCTTGTTCCAACAATGTAAGATTTACAATACTTGCTAGGATTCTCACTTTGTCTTCACACAACTCATCAGTGGAACCCAATTACTAACCTCAGACAAACAACATTAACATGAGCCTCTATGCTTCTTTATTGCCCTTCATCCAAGTCTCATTTCAGGGTCTTCAGGCAGTGCCACTATAACAGATACTACACTTTAAAGTGTGCTCCAAGGAATAAATTTTCAGTCTTTCATTACTCGTACCTTGATTTACTTCATATCATCTTGCCGCTATAGACAAAGATAACACACTGTAAATTACAGCCATCCTGTCTTGTAGTTTCAGAGGTAGGGGGAAGGCAGGGAGTGATGCTTTTGCGCTACAATTAGCACCGGGCACCAGAGCTTCATCGCTATCATCACTAGTGACTGAAACTTGTTTTATCAAAGATGCAAGCCCATTTTTTTCTTATAAACTCATTTCCTAAATTGCTTTATATTTATTTTGCACTCTGATAAATGAGAAGCTATACAGTAAGAGAAAAATACGTATTTTTATATTGTTTATTGCATTAACATTGGATAGGTAATCTCATTTAACTTTACTCATGGGGCTATTTCTGCAAATTTTTCAGTCGTGATGTCGTAATAACACGGTGGCCTCTGATAGTTTGCTGTTCATTATGTTCTACTTCAAGCCTGATACACAGAAGCAAGCCTCCAAAATGGATAATTCCGTTTCAAATGTTTTAACTATTAGTGCATAGTCGGCAATAGAAGGCTCAGAAAACAGTCATTGGAAAAATTCCTTCAAGTTAGCTGTTGCAGTACCCCCTTATTTGTCCTACAATTTCCTCCATCCTCCATCCTATTCCAGTGGCTGATAACTAAGAACATTAGTTTTATGCGACTTGTCAAGCTCAAATGAAAAGAGAGCTAACTTTAATGACACTGCAATTAATCGCCCCAATAGACAGACAGCTAAAAGACAAGATATTGACTTCATTAAGGATAATGTATTATGTCATTAAGTTGGTAGGGTCACCTTGTGTATCATATATGCTTGCTAATATATTGGCATTTTCCTCAAATAAGATAAATTCAGATATGAGTGATAAAGCTGATTAGAAAATGTTTAATCTAAAGAGGCTAGTTTCCTTATATTCCACTTTGCAGCCCCAGGTATAAATAGACTAGTAAAAACCCATTATAGTTCCAGGCTTACCTCAAATAACAGGTCCTAGCAATTTATAACCTTTCTGAGCTGTTGTGGGGTTTTTTTTGGTGTGTCTTTTTTCTCCCCCTCAAGCTCGGGTAGTATTAATCCAGACTGTATTTCAGATTTGTTTTTAAATGTATAATCTTCTTCAGTATATGCAAGGTTACAATGACCACTGCATGTTAAATTACTACTTGTGTGTGACGGCTTAACCCTTTACAAGACAGAAGTCTGAAATGAGTTTAATTTAAAATAATTACCACAATAATGACCTATTATAAAGCTGATTATTCTTTCTAATTAAGAAACTTCTCTTTTTAGTCCCATCTAAATGTAGTTTCGTTGAGTGGAGATTTTTTTTTTAAAAAAGTCAATATCCTATAATTGTAAAGTAAGATAAATCTGAAAGCCACTCGTATCACTTAATACTACATAAATAAAACAGGTTTTGATATTCACTGCCTTCATACTCATTTCCATAAGATAAACTGGGTTTCTGTCACCAACACTATTTTCTCAGGTTCCAAAGTAAACACAGATCTTCTCACTTCATTACATTAGTGACTACCTGCATATTGCAATTTTGTAAATTACTTAATAACGTAATGAAAACCTAATGCACTAGAATAAAACTGTCCTATACACATGGTCTGCCCATTCCACTAACTGCTTCAATAAGTTGAAAAACAAAAATAAACAGGGAACTGTTTATTTTAAAACCTCCTCACTACAAGATTATGCTATTGTGTTTAGATTTACATTTATTAAAGAGTTCTCAGATGCCAGATTTATTTATGCAGATCTGACCTAACAGCCCATCTAAATATTTTATAATTTTATTTACTATCATACTTCAATTACTTTTTAAAAAAAAATAAGTTAGAGAGTGTGCGTAAAACCAGGGTGAAAAAAAAAAAAAAAAAGATCTACAGATCTGCTTTATTCAATAGGCAACAAAGTGATATTTTTAAATGAACATGATTGTTTGCCTATTGCTATTAATTTATTTTAGCAGTTTCTCAAGAAAAAAAAAGTGATACTCTGGAAGATAACAGTCTGTTAATGGTCAGTTCGCCTCAATGTTACTGTAGGCAACACGCACGACCTCCTTGAAAAGAACAAACTCTAATTAGCATTGCCTACAATTCCTCTTTCCAAACCATACCTTTTAACCTGTACCCCATCTTTTCCAATATTTCCATTAAGGTTGTCAAAAGCAGAAGTTTGGGAACCTTTCCTTGTGACCTTGGCATTTCTTCTCAGGCTTAACGTATTGGCATTTTTTCCTCTGACTGCATCGCTTCTCATTTGTCATGATTATTGTTGAATTTTTCAACTGTCATTCCCGAACGTAAATCAATGGTTGTCGACTTCCCCTTTGTCATATCTGCACTGCCAACAGCCTTTCCCTTCTAAATGAGGCTTCCTCCCTTTCCATCCATTAAAAAAGGCCTGTCTTTTGGAGAAGTCAATCCTTTGTTAGGTCACTCCATTTATCATTCTTCCAATCAGTACCTGACACACTTATTCAGCCAGGTCTTCAACCACACAATCATTGTTCATTTTGGGAGGGGGGAGAAGGAGAGGGAGAGAAGGGGGTACTTTATTTATGCATGGTGTTTTTTGCCATCCATCTTGACCAGTTTTATATTTTTCAATGCCCTTGTATCTTTAGGGTCCTTACTTGCTTGAAGGAAACACCAAATTCAGAAGAAAAAGCATCCCACACCCACAGGGGGAAGGGGAGAGAGAATGCCAAGAAAGCATTTTGCTTTATTATTAATTAAGATAAAGTAGATGAGAGAAGAACAATCTAACATACATTCAATTCTGCTACAAAGGTGTTCTAAGAAAAAAATCACTTATACGTTATTAAAAAACCAAGCAACAAACCCTAAGTGGAACAGAAACAGTAATGGATTGTATGACCTTTTTGACAAGGTTTAAGTTATATAAAGTTATATCACAATAAAACCAGTTTCTAAGCAGAATATTGGTTCATAGTGACTTACAGAAGCCTTCAGGATATGACTTGTTCAATAAAGTAAAGTAAGTTAGTATCTGTTATTTAGGCAGCTACAGTCATGTTTGGTTGAGCAAATTCACAGAGCTTCTACTAATATTCCCCTCTACTAATATTTCAAACAAGCCTCTAAACGATGTTATTAAGGTGCTTTCATCATTGCTGGATATTACACTAAAAAAATGCCTGAAGTTTATTAGAGCTACGCACAAAAGCAACTAGTAGCAACTACCTTTTCCACAATAACAGCTTCTGGTTATTGTCTCCTCTCTGAGTCAATATCTAACAGGCATCAGAAGCATGCCCATCCCCAGATTTTTAAGGGCATGATGAGAAAGGAAATCTCTTCAGCAAACTTCTAAGAGATACCCCTCACTACAGTAAACTTGACCAGAAGTCTTGATCCCAAGCTGCTTCAATTACAAAAGCACTGCCTTGTGTCACGTGCAGGTCTTTCTTATTTATCCTTTCCTACTACATAACACAAATGTGAAAAAAGTGCATTGCACATCATGCAATGATGATTTCTCCCAGAAAGTAAAATGGAAGGATGGAAGCTCCGACTACTGTTGCTTCTCAGTGTGATATAACGCTTTGTACTAGCTCACATACCTCACTTTGGCTATAACCCTAAGCAGGAATAACTAGCAAGTGGAGCACTCGCAGGCTAAAGAAACCTAGACTGCAAGTACAACTTATACAGGTTCAAGCATTGTACAGATCTCCTTTCATTAACAATCAGCACACCTATTAGCCTGATCCTTTATGCCAGCTAGAAATACAGAGTTTAGTTCTAACTTCTGTCATCCTCTATTTTTAAAATGTGAAAATCTAAATTCAGGCAAACTAAGCAGCAACTGTCCACTTACGAAGTGGAGGTCTGCCGAAAAACCTTCAAAATCCTGCTGCCTTCTAGATCACCATAAGAGGGGCTTTTCTTTACAGTGTCTGGCTCCATACCAAAGCCACAGACAACACACAAATCAAGTTAACACATTTTTTGTTGCAGTATCACATGCTACTGTTTTCTGCATGTATCCTCTACAAAGACCAATACATCGTCCAATCCTCATAACACTGGGATACATATATATATATATGTGCATATATATATACCTGGACATAGTATATTTGGTGCAGCAAAAGAAAGTAAAATGTATATAAATTTTGGAAGTGAGAGAAGAGAGATTTAGTCTTTGAGGTATGTGATTTAAATTTCTTGCTCTGTCACAGATTTTCATTTGACCAGGAGTCATTCAGACAGGAGGCTTGATCTTCTACTTCCTATTTGTAAATGATTACATCCCAGACAAGGTATTACAGAAATAAATTTTCCAAAATTATTTTAATCAAAGTCATATGAGGATCTTGGGTGGGCGGATCAGCAGTAAAGCATAATGAAACAGAAGGTCAGGGCATTTTCAACACCAGAAAATTGATTCCTTGCGTGCTAGGAGCTACCTGTTCCAAAGTGTAAGTTTTACTCTAGCAATGGAATTTACATGGAAGAAATATTTTTTGCCCAGAAGTAAGCAGTATTTCTCACACAGGATAACAACAAATATGCAATATTTCTACCAAAATTACATACAACAGGGTTTCTCAGATCCAGTCTAATCACCAGTTTCCGCATTCAAGTCTTTTAGGTGGACACATAGGAGAAGCTGAATACCTTAGGATGTGTTGGTTAATAATACACAAACTCTATATATGACCAGTGTTATGAGACAAACCTAATCCATTTTGGGTCTGGGGTACAACATTATGAAAAATAATCCAGTATTTGCTCCACTTTCTTTAAGGCCCAACACATGCTGCAAAACGACAAAAGCAGTATCAACAGCTCCTGCTGTACTTCAAAACCTTGCAATATTGCACCATCATACAAATTTGGAAGCCAATATCCAAGCTAGCAAAATATGGCTATCTAAATGCCAGCATTTATATTTCTCATTAAATCCATTTTATTAAACAGATAACTACTAGCACTACATATAGTGCTCCAAGCTTGAGATGCCAACTAATTTGATTTATTCTTCTCTTCATTGCCTTTATATCTTGCTCAATAAGACATTTTATTCAGATACTCCTGAGATAACAAAGGCAAATGCTTTGCTGCTGTAAGTCTTAGAAGGTTTATTTATTTATTTAAGATGTACAAGGTAAGGGGTCATTTCCTCATGAAAAGAAAATACAGCCGATACTGTTTTAAATCATATCATGTAATCCCATTCTTGTCCAAGCAATAGACTAAGAGATAACAGCAGCAATCTTCCTAAAGTGTAAAAAACCAGTGACCCTTCTGGAACTACAAAGCGACACAAAGAGGTGTTATTTGCAAACCAAAAGAGCTATTAATACACAAAACACTATATTGCAAGCAACAGTACAGATTTTCTGAATGTATAAGGAGTAAGAAAAAAACAAGCAGAGGTTGCAGTTCTAGCTCTAACATTGCCATTTTGCATCTAGCAAGTACAGCACATTTTATTGCATTCATCCATTTCTAGCTAGGGCTTTTACTGACTAAAGAAGAGAAGAAAGAAAGTATCTTATTTGGCAGGCAAATGTTGCTATTCAAACTCTGAAGGAATGTGGGGTTTTTTTTTCTTTTTTTTCCATCCAAGTAGGGAGCTTTATCATTTGTGCATTTGCTTTGACTGTAAATATATATATTTTGTAATGTACTCATCCGCATCGGCAACAGACGCCATAGGAAAATTGCCTGGATAAAGAAATACAATCTGTAAGATCAACTCCCATCTGAAGCTCCCAAAACACTAGATATACAAATCCAAAGCATACATGGTCAATGTTTAATGCATTTCTAAAAGATAGTAATGAACACGTTGATTTTCAAATGCAAACAATGCTGTATTTCAAAACACTTTCTTATTTTTAAAAAAGTGTTCAAAATGCCTAGCAACACTCTAGATTTTTCTATCGTGATAATATATTCTCAATTTTCTGCTGTTTCAAGAAAGGACTAATAACACAATACTTACAACATGTTAACTAGGGGCTCTCTACTTCAGGACCCAATATATTTTTTGGACACACGATGTTCAGACCAACAGGAAGAGTAAGTATGCTATGAGAGCAACCAATTACATGGAATTTTAGTCTCTGTATTATAATCATGACATAATTGTTTTCTATTAATTAGATAATACATATTTGTAGATGGAAAATGAATTCTCCCATTCTCCCATTCAACACACTGCAACAGAAATAAAACACGAAAGCATGTATGGACTGAAGCATTAACAAGTCCTTATTTGAATTAGCTTGTCATTATAACTGAGATGTAAGCCAAAACATGGAACCACTTATGATGAAAAACTGTGACCTCTGTTTCCTTTCCTATTGCACGTGGGAACTGCTAACTTGCATTTTATCTCAAACACAGCCTTAGTAGCCTACAGAATGAGTTCTGTGAAGCAACACACAGAAACTTAATTGCATTTAATAACTTGTCACAATTACAAACTGAGTCCAATTCTGAAAAGTGTTGAAGTCCACCCAACAATGCTTCCTTGCATCTTTCATTTCACTCATCATTTTTCAAGATTAGTTTTACTCCAGAACTTCTTTAACATTTAGAATGCATTTTCTGTATGTCTGTGCACAAGCTGCATCTTGGTTTTTATTTGCACTCTTCTATTGGATGGTATTTCTTCAGAAAGTTAAGGTAACACACTAAAAAAGTACAGCACGGAGTGTGTTTCTAATGCCTTTCTTATGTAGCAGCTATGCAGGACAGCACTTTTTAATGCATCATCCCACACCAAATACGTATCATATATAAAATTTTTTTTTTACTTTTTGTATATATAAAATCTTTATAAAAAGATTTTTTTCCCCATTTCTCCTTAAAATCTATTTGTAACATGTTTACAGGGAACAATATTTGAAAAAATCTTATTTTAAAAATCTGTATTGACATTTACTCAGGATTTTTTCTACACCCTAATATATAAATAAATTTTCCAGTATTTGTGGAAAACCTTCAAAACCAATAGGTGCTGCTATTTGTGTAGCACTGCACTAGTACCAGGTATAAATTGCAATGATATATAGCTGAATTAATCTTGACATTTAAAAATATTTTAAGGAAAATTTGTTTGGTTAGGTTGATAATCAGATTTATAAGCTAATACTTTATGAATGGCTAAAAAGAGACCTTCGAGACAGTTAATTTTGGTTCAAGCACCAAGTTCTTCCAATGCTTATGGGGACAAAGGTACTTCCATAGCAAAACCATTTCTGCCTCTCACAGCAGTGATGGACCAGTACGGTTACACAAGATGGAAGTGAAGGGAAGGTCACGGGGCTATGTGGTACACTTAAAAATGCCAGAAATAGATGCCGATCATCTTGTATTTCTTTTTCAAAAAAGACTCTAATCAGTTCTAAATTTCTTCGACAGTTTGCTTTCTTGCTGCACCTCAAAATGTGCCATTTGTCTATTTAAAAACATAACAGCTCACCACCCCTCCTCACTGGCTTTTGTTGGCCTCTCTTTTTTTCCCGTTTAATGTCTCTAACTTTATGCCATGTTCTTTTCCTCTTTCAGCACGGCTGAGCAAGGCTGACAGGCGGATTCCTTTGCTTTTCAGGGTATTAAAGCCACTTTCCCGCTCTGACAGCCTGTTCTACTCTGCCACCTTATAGCTCTGGCTTCACACTTCTCTGGGCAGCCACTGCTTCTTGACAGACCACTGTCACTTCCCATCATCCTCTCTGTATATCCTGTTCTCTCCCCCTCAGCACGCATCCCGACTTTCCAACCAATGCAATTATTTTTTTTGACAAGCCATCCATCAGCTTTAACTTTAAAAGCACTTTCCGCTGATATCCATTGTTAAATCCCTTGCTTTTTATGGAGCTTGCATGAGAGAATATGATATCAGACATTCAAACTACCAAACCATGTAAATTTACTTTGTTCTCAGCTATGTTTCCAATTTCACGTCCAATTTTTCGGTACATTATGCGTAGTTGTTGTGCTTAATATGATGTTGTCAAATCCCATTAAAGTTCACTGCATTGCACGGCTTTAAAAACAGGTTACAATTTGCATTCTATAAAGAAAGGAAGGAGTGCAGTCTGAAGTCAAGCTGAATCTTATTAAAATTATCTGTTCAATTGTTACATTTGTAGATGGAGTAATTTTGAGGCATTAGCTGAGACACATATGAAAATGTCAGTGTGCCAACTAATGACAATGAAAGCAAATGGAATATATCTGTGAAACTCAATAAAGCTCCTTTGCTGGTGACATAAATTTGATGATAATCCGAGGAAATGAATAAGGGACCATCCAGTTTGAATAGGAATTACCTTTTCTATTAAATCACTTTGCTGTATTTCCACTTGGCCTACATCTTGGTCCTATGCCACAATGAGTCTCTCTCAGTGGACTAAAAAAATCCCTACAGGAGTAACATTCTCTTGAGGAATATCTTTCACGTAAGCCTCATAACCAATTTCAGACCGACATACTCAAAAACCAAGGAAAGAATTAGTCTCCCCTCCCCACTTGCTGTAAGGGTAGATGAAACGATTTGCTAATGTACAGTCAGGAGACATGTCCAGCAATAAACACCACTGTGCTCTCCGTGCAGGGTTTTATGCACAAAGGTTGGCATTCTTACACACAGAAAGATAAATCTATAGAAAGAGACACAGTTATAAACGAAAAGTTCATCGAGTTGTCAAAACACTTGGAAAATAAGGATTTGTGTGAAAGGCAAATTTTTAAAGGCATATTTTAGTGGAGTAGCTCACAGCCTTTAAATCCTACCCTTGTCAGTTGGTCACTTGGCTTTTCCTTGCAACAAGAGGACAGGCAACAGTCAGTGATAAATAATGCTTCTGCAAATGTCATTAAGTTGCCACTGTGTATTTTTCACGATTTGATACAATTAAAACTGGTTACAAGTATGCAAATATAGTACGTAGCTCAAGTTCCACCACTCAAGTTACATTTTTGACTATAAGGAGAAAGAATTAAGTCTCTTCGGCACATCCAACCTCTCATCCTCAGGCAAAATCTTCTCAGGCTCACCCTGCCACTCCTTAAAAAGCACATCAGGAGGTCAAGTTCAGACTTCCCAAACTTAAAGCGAAGAGGCAAGGACAACGCTAAATGAAAGCAGCAACAGCTGCTCAGCCAATAGCCTCAACACAGATGCCTTACAATGAAACAGTATGTGATAATCCCCAACAAAAGCAGTGAAAGAAAAAGATTTGCTCATCTAAAAATGCTAATCTGATCACAGATTATCAAGATTTATCTTGTTTCAGGTCTATTTAGGATCAGTTTATTCTGAATGGCTTTCCCATGCTAACTTTGCATGAAAGCAGGTAAAATTTACACTCACTCACCTCATCATGTTTCCTCCAAATAGCAATTCTTCCAATTTTGAACCACACACACCAAATTTCCAAGTTCTCTATCATGATTATGGAAAACCTGCAAACCTCTTTCCCTTATCTTAACCAACTGCAACCAAATATTACGTTACATACAAGCCGATTGTATTATCTCAGTCCAACCCACTATGTATTAATATGGATTTTGGCTCCGGCCACTGGAAAACACATAAGGTATGAGGAATACATCCAGTTCTAGCACACATCAGAATTACTACGCCCAAATCTCTCTACTCTTCTTTCCTTTCCAGTAAAAACACTAAGACAATTTTCTGATTTTTTTAAGAACTTCGAGACAAACAGATGTACAATGACGAACCCACTAAGAAATACAGAAAATGTGTGAATATAAATTAATAAAAACCAGCACAAGTGTAAGTGATCTTGAAGTACATCAATAGTTACATTCATTCTATGCTACTAAAACGTTACTATTTTCACGTCACATTGAAGAAATTGAAGAATGTAACTCTGACCCAAGCAACCCATTAAAGACACTATGCTTTCTTTAAATGTCTTTAGTGAATTACTGTCTCCCATCTGCAACTCAGCATAAACAGGTTTTTCTGCTTGCTTTTTCTAGTAGTTTCCACTGAGACCCTGGCCTTTGCAACCTTCCTTCAGTGCACTAAACCACAACTGCTTCTCTCATTATTGTTGTATTTCTTTCATCTTTCCCTTGTTTCACAAATGCTCGCTGGACATTTTTATATTCTTGAATTTTCACATCTTTGCTTTCACCACACTATGATCCCCCCCTGCCAAACCGCTACCTTCTGCTGCGTTTTCTTGGCCTCTGAGCAAGTTCCTCTCTATATAAAGGGGGCTACTACTGCACTGCACTGTGAAAGGTCAGCTTCCAACTTAGATGCTACACTACCTGCGGAGCAATTTTAAGAGATAAATATAAACCAGGATGAACTGGACTTTAATTACACCATGTACTTAAATTTTTTTTTTTCAACCGAAAAGCAACAAAACCACCCATTTCGTAGAGTCTGGTCATAGCCATCAGAACAGTCACCACCATTCACCATCTAGAAATTGAATCCAGACAGACAGACCTAGAGGGGCTTCAAGGGGGGAGAGGGTTTTTTTTTCGTCTGTGTTGTTACTTTCTAGCAAACTTGTCTTAAAGACAACACTAACAAAAAAAAAAGTAAAAAAAAAAAAATCTGGTTTTGCTCTTTGTATCTCATGAAGACACTCATAAACAGACGAGAGAGGCAGGCAGACAGACTCGTCTCCATAGGATCACTAGGTAGTAGCTCTGTAACAACACAGATCGTGGTGGTACCTTGTTTAAATCCATCTCACACACACTCCCAAAGGTAAAAGAGCCTGTGTGGGTATTAAACACATTTGTCAGCAATGTTTAGAATAGTTTGCTATTTTCTCTGATAACCCCATAAAAATATCACAGTCTTCCAACAACTAAAAGAGAACTAACACTGCTGTCACCCACTTAATCCAAAAGGTGGAGGATTTTTTTGTTGGTTTTGGGGTTGTGCTCATAGTTGTTGCCTGGGCGGGGTGGGTAGCTCTTTTAAAGTTCATTAAGCCATGATCATTGGTCCAAAGGGAAAGCAAACTTTCCAATGCATCACATAAGTCATTCCAGAGCATATTAAATGTAAACTAAAGAAAACAACCAAGAGACCATCTGTAGGTTGTTCTATCACAATCTACAAACACTATCAAGAATATCATGGAAGAATTATCAGTTTGACTAAGAGCTGCCTCAGCTCTTTCACGCAACAGCCTGATAAACAATCAGTTGTACAAGTCATCCTCTCCCTTCTTTACCCTACTCACCATCCCAATATTTGTAATTAAAGATCTGAGGCTTTACATATCCTGAGACAGAACTATACTCCTAAACCAGGCAAAGCCTATCCACTTCTCTCCTGAAGGTGACATACACCTTATGAATATAGTATGGCTGCAGCAAAACAATTTTAATAGTAGTTTAGATTCCTGTGTGTTTTAAAAGGAGGAAACAGATTTCTGTAAAGTGAAGCAGATCACGGACACATATGAAAATGTTAGCAAAAAAGGATATGAGTTCCTAACATGAAATAAACACCCATTTGCACTGCACGAATAGTGATTTTAACCCATTTTCAGATTAAAGACAATGAGTAACAGCCATCCCCAAAGTGCTAGAAAGAGCTGTGTTCACAGGACTGCACCATGCTCTACTTCAAACTTATTACATATTCAAGGGCAGAGAACCATCAAATGCAACAAGGAGCTCCAGTTAGCCCAATGTTCTCTTTGAAGCTTGCAACGAATTTCTATTTATATCGCTACAAAGAAATAAAATCAGTCAAAGTGAATGACTTTTGCTTCCTCTGTTGACTTGTTACCATTTCTAGTTTCCAGGTAAAACACCTGCTGGGGAGGGAGCAGAAATGTGAACATATTCATACAGTAGTCTGTATGGATTGGAGCTTATTACTTTTTACATTTCTATTAAAATTATTCAACAATAAAAGCAAAAATACCTAAGATGTTGGTATTCTGCTGATATTCTTGTGCTGTCTGATACCCTTTGCTTGTAAAATATTAAAAACCAGTGCAATTTCAAAATGTAAATAATACTTGGCTTCTCAAAGACTGAGATACCTCAAAGAACATTATTATAGCATTAGGAAAGCTCCACTGATCTCTTGTATGAAGGAACACAGACTAAAGGAAGATTCTGTAGAAACGTGGGTAACCGAGTCAAGTAGGAACAGTTTCTGATGGCAAGTAAACAGGAGCATCACTATCTGTGATGAACGAAGCACTTAATATTAAAATGCTTGTTCGGTTGTGCATTATTTCTCTCCTTATATTTATTTTTACAAAAAGGTGCAACTTCAATTTATTGGGCATGTTGATATTTACTGTCAACAGGACAACAGATTAAGCCTTAGATTTAAGGCTCTTTAGAAACTATAGATTCATTATATTTTATTTTTTTAAAACTAATCACATTCCAGCACAAATACACAAATAGGAATAATCCAGGATTAAATAATAATTAAGGATTCAGTTTCCCATCATCAAAAGGGTAAAATGTCCTATTCCCCCACCTCCAAATGGTGACTGCATTTTCCCCTCCTCATTTATCCTATTTTCTAGCTGCTGAAAAGAAATAGAGACTTCTTCAGAGCCAGCAGTTTTGCTTAACTCACTTAAGCATAAAGATTCAAGGCTCTGAGCCTCTGCCCTCACCACCATCAATTCTAGTCCCACCTGAAATTTAAAATACTAAAGTGATTGTGGTGAATTTCTAGGATTCAATCTTTCTGGCTGAATGGTTGTCGTCTTGATAGAGAAGGGCAGTTGTCCCTTAGGAGAAGGGTAATAGTAGGATTTTGTCTTATCTTTTAAGTCGGACTAACCACATACTGCTGAGTCAGCCATACGTACAAGCAGACAGCAATCATAACGCTGCTGCTTAAGTCTACCTTTCCCAAGGTGCACCGCCAGATGCAGAATAACAGCTAATGTCACAAAAGTGATGTTCTAGGCTGAATATATTAGGAGATCAATCCACCATTTTTGTAACAGCGGAATGTTACAGTTTAAGATGAAGGAGCTAGAGGCTGCCGCACCACAAGAAAACGGGCATCAAAAGAAAAAAAAGAAAAAAAACCAAACACGCACAAAACACAAAAACTAATGGAAGTATACTTAAAAGGTACCACAATATTCTAGCTTAAGTTACAGAAAAGTTGTGAACGTTAATAAATAAATCATTTTACCTGAAGGCTAGCATTTTTAGTATCAATCAGTAGAGAAAGTACAACCCTATGTGGAGTAACAGATTTCTTGCATTTTATATATGTGGGCACACATTACCTGTGTGACAAATATATCAGTTTATGCTTTTTTAAATCCACTGTTCACTCAATTGATCTTTACTTGTATACTACACCAGATATAAACTTTGCGGTAAGTAAATATATCCATTTAGAGGCCAAACTTCTCAAATATATTACATCAGGGCATGCTGGCTGTTGCTAGGTTTAATGCAACTTTCATAGCAACTGCAGCCATAATATAAAGAGCTTCTCAAAGAGGTAACTTTACATAAGGTCAACAAGTCCCCTGACAAAAATTTTATATAGTGCTCAATCTTAGACATGCAGTCAAACCTTTGTTCTCTTCATAACCCTTAGGCAAAAAAAAAGCTAATGAGAATCACAGACAACATATTAAATGATGGTATTTCCAGTACAGCTGGGATTCCATCCTATAAATAATTTTAAAACTATTACCCAACAATGGATTGCGATAAAAAGCTGACAAGGTCTTGCTCAACAAGCAGTTACTGGCATGGTTTTGCTACTAGGGATGAAAGATTTTCTTAAATGCCTACAGTGATTTTTCAGGTGCTTCTATAAACATGTTGCTGTCACTTATAATCAGTGGGATACTTCCTTCTGTTGAATGCTAAAATTAATAAAATCTTGAGAATCAAAACAGCAACAAATACCATCATCAACCTCTTCCATACTTCGTAACAGTATTACTCTACAGCAGAAGTGGGCTTATTTCCCTTAAACACAATACACATGGTTTTCCAATCAAAGAAAGGAAGGGAGAGATTTCTAACTGCTAACTCAATTTTTTTTTTTTTTGAAAAAAAAAAATTTCCTCATATGGGCCCAACTTAAAACTAAACTTTACTAAACACCAGGAAAAAGCCCAGACAACCTCAGAGATCATCCCTTTTTATACAAAACAAACTTAGTCCCTATGCCTACCGAGCATTTTGATTTGAAGCAAAATAAGCAGCATTCAAAACTTATTTCAGAACACTTCCTAAAATATTGTGCACTATTTGATCGGGCAATTCTATCTTGTCTTGTCTAATCAAAATGCTATCAAAAAGAAGTTTAAGTGCAATTCTACTCAAAATAGGTAAAAAATTGCAGGTTCAGTCGATAGGTCTGCTTAGAATTCTATCCTCTTGGTTCTTCATGGGCCTTTTTTATGTAAAAAATACTGAATTAGAAAGGATGGACATAAAAAGCATAAAACACTACTCCTTCCTCATGAAGGATAGGAGATTTAGAGGAACCATGTGCAACACTTCATAATAAATACAACTCTAACAGCTTTTTTCACCATAAAACAATTAAGCAAAAATATTTATAATTTTTATCACACTCATTATGATGTAAAATTTTATTTAAAGTAGTCACTTCTGTAGCTGAACAGGAAGAAACACACCAAGTGCACACCTGAAAACCAGCAATCCTACAACTGGTACATATATCTAAACTTGTCCTGAGACTCTGAGCCTGAAACATGTATTTCACAGGTATGTTTATCCAACTGAAGCCATGGAACAACATTCAATACAATCAAAAGAACTTGGGACAATTACAGAAAAGAAATTACTTTCACTTTTAAAGCAGATGTTTGCTATCTAAAAACTAAAACAAAAAATGTGAAGCCAGGCAGTTTGCAGGGTCAAGAAAAAAACATTAAGAACTTTCTGTCATCTCCGCACAATTTTATGCCCTTTAAAGTTTCTGAAAGTGTTTTAATGTCCAGATTTGCAAATCTCTTACTAGCACATCTGCTTCTCATATTAAGCCCTTCTTCCAAGCCCACGGTAGCTACAGTAGCATACTGCCTCCAGAAACACAAGACCTGGCTCTATAACCTAGGAGGCTATACCTCCAAGAGAATCAACAATGATGAACTGTCTTGTCAAAAAGTCTTTACTAGCACTACAACACTACACAAGCAAGCTAAGAGACAGACATAAGAGTAACTTTTATGCTAACCCTGATGAGTTGTAAGAAAAATAACCACAGGTGAGTGAAACTCTTCCAGATGATAAATAATGGTGATTTATCCACCATCAGGACACCACAGAGCCACTGCATATCAATGCCCAAGCTAAGGCAACCAACAGGTGAACTTCCATTCGATTTAATACTGTAAATCATCCTTTAAGAGGAGTTTTAAACTGAATTCACAGCTAGCACTTCCCAACAAAACTTTGGTGAATGCAGGTGGGAGGAGAAGCTATCAATTTGGGCTGTTGCCCCTTCCTTGAATTTAATACTGATTTACCCTTATTGGACAGTGTGATAACATGCAGAAAAATAAAGGAAGAGCACATCACATGTTCTGAAAGGGACAGATAACAGGGAGTTCTTCTCAGTTCTGCACTGTAATCCTGAGCCTCAACATTCATTCTCTTGGGTGACAAGTCTAACACGTACACCAGTCCAGCACCTCTTCTCTCTCTGAAGTCCCGGAGTTTATCCCACTTCAGCAGATAAAACTGACTTACAAACTCCAGAAGCACAATCTCCTCCTCAGATTTGAGAAACAGAATCTGAACAGGTCTATGACACTGCTGACTGCTAATGAAAAGGGCAGAGGCTAGACAGCACTCTCAGATAAAAATACGCATACAGTCCTGTAGCAACACTCCTTTTAAGTGCCATAGCCCTCAGTACATTTGCTGCATTTTCTTTTCAGTAGAAACAAAAGGATTACATTTCATGCCATCAATCCTTCAAAGCTCTACTTGTCTTTTCATTAAAGAGTAAATGCATTTACCTCAAATATTTTCAGACAAAAATCTCTAGTGATCCTGAAATGTTAAGCTGCTCAATCCCCCATAGCCCTGACAATTCTGCAAAATTACTTAATGCAAAGGCTAGAGGCCTCCAGAGCATCCCAAAGGATGGCTCCCCTTCCCCAGCTGGGATGCAGTTCTCCCTGGGAACTACTTCATGACATCTATCTCTAAAATTATCCCGGTCACTTCCACTTAGAAGAGAGTGTTAAGAACACCTGAAGAGCACCAAGCTAACACCCCAGAAGGCTATGCATGTTGCTTTCTATATACTAACATCTCACAACTTTCACAGTGTTGAGTAACTTGCCTTTCACATTCCAGAGATGTGAAAGCATCTCAGCACTTCCTATACCGGCTACATTACTTGCATCTGAAACAGGTTTGTTTTTTTTTCCTCTCTCTTATTAAACCATATTTGTTTTGGTTGTGTGGGAGAGGTCAGTTCTAGCTGTAGTTATACTCTAACATCCCTGTAAAGCAATATCATGCTGCCAGGCAATAGCTCTTTAATGTCAACCATAACCTTCACAAATGGGTTTGTAACGAGAAATCCTTGTTTGTCATTCAGTAGGTATGATTGATGCTATATGAGTGAAGTGAAGCTACAGTGACCATCTCAATAACATGAACAGCTGCCAAATATTCATTTAGCAGAATGAGTTTAAAAAACTTTGAGCAGATTGCTTTCACAAGGCTGCTTTCAACAAAAGGAAACATAATTAATGAGCTAATATCAGCATGTGTCTGGCTAAGCTAATGAATATCAAATTACACAGAAACCTGTATAAATCATCATTATCCTGAATTTTAATTGAACGTGCAATTAAACATGACAAATTTTATATACACTAAACCTTTAATTTATACTTTCAAATAAGAAATAATTTATCATTTTTAGTATTTCATAGTTAATTTCCCAATATGTACACTTCTAATTAACAAGACAGACAGGCATTTAAAAAAATAGAAAACAAAAAACCCTGCTGAATAGCTCTGTCGGTTACACCAACTTTCATTAGGTTAAAATCAGGGACCAAAAACTTACAGCACTGCAGCAATTCACTGCTTCCGCAAAACTTCTTTAATTTTAAATTCATCCTTTGAATACGACATGCAGCTAGAAGGGAACTGGGCTGCAGGAACATCTACATGGTAGTTCAAAACCAGGGTTAGGTTTCTTCAAAAGAAGTGATAGTTTTTGAATAAATTCATAGTTTTAACTTTGCAATGCTCCATTTATACAGTTTGTTAATCTTATTGTCGTTGCAGACTAGAGCTGTTGCCATACAAAATACTGTTTATTGATGAAAGAATATCTTATTCGTTATCTAGTTTAATCTTACTGAGAACCTCAAGAAAGGGATTCTTTCTCCACTTCCTAATACTCATATATTCCTGTTACACTTTTCTTCCTTGTTTCATCATAGTTTCTATCCTTTTTTAAACAGAAAAAAATGACTCACTGAAAAAAAAATGGGTCTTGTAGCTACAAAGCTGAAGTTTAGAGACAGGAGCAGTTGCATTGCTGTGAAGAGTCTCAAAGTTTTGTTAGCACAGGTAACACAGCTGGAAGAGTGGGAGTTAAAAAATGCCACGACAGCTGTGCCAGCAAAACCCTTGGTATAGATACGGTCAGGATGGCATGACAGTGCGTTTGATCACAGAGGTTCAACAACAGTAGATGAAAACACCTCTCCTTCTGGCACACCTTGCTCTCACCTCAGAAACTCTACCAGCAGAATTGTGCCAGCACAACCGGCAAGACTGCCTTAGCGCAGGCAAGCTCCCACTTAGGAAAGGCTACACACAGCTAGATGGCACTCACACTGAAAATGTAATGAAATTGAAACATATCTGTCTGGCCACAGTGAAAACTTGAACACTCAGACAAAAGCCTCACTGATAGCTCCAGATGGGCAATACAACAGATTAGAGAAGGTATTCTGTACTCAAGGTTTTTAAAATTTGCTTTCATTCACTTTGCTAACACCCTACATCAACTCAAAAGCAGACAGATCTTTCAAAATCCTTACTAAAAAGAACAGTCTTTGTCATGTGATTTGCTGAACCTTCAAAACAACATCACTGAGTCTCAGCGTTTTTTTCGATCAGCTTGCCAACCACAGCAATGAAACAACCAGGAAGAAAAGGAGGAAACTAAAAGAAACTGAAAGCTTTTTCCACTAGGAAACTGCTTTAGGAATTCAGTTGAAGCAGTTTATTAATTCCCATAGCATATGAGATCAACACCTTTCATGTTTACAGCACTCAGCACCTCTGATTTAACGAGCAGCAGAATCAGGGATGCAACAGACAACTTCCATTACTACTGTTAATTATGGCAAACATCTTTGAGTGCTTCTTGCAGTCCTTGCTTTTCCTCAGCCACCTGTACATCCTTATTTTTTTATTTTTCTCCACCGTTCTGCCTGCTCTCCCAGGCATTGTAGTACCTGGCTATGCTGATGACTTTTTGAACACACTTAAGATGGAACATAACTGCCATGGCCTTGCTGATTAAATGAGACCTGGAGATCCTAGAAGTAGCTCAAGTGTTTCCAGACCACTTCAAAGAAAATCTCTCTTATGCAGCTCAGCAGGATTTCATTCCTGTACATCCATTTCCCCAAAAACCTTTGAGAAATGCAAAGCAAATAACAGAAGAAACAACAGGGAGTCAGGGATCTCCCAGTGTTAGTTCTCTACCTTGCTGGTACAGCTCCACAACTTACCTAATCCCTAAAAGAAATCAGAGACAAAAAGCAATTAATCAGTAGAGTACTACCTCTCTGGTTAGAGCTTCCTAAATACAGAGATGCTGTGGTGGCTTTGCCACTGCCTAACTGTATGATCTTCAATAAGTACTCTGCCTCTTTCTCTCTGCACTTCTTCTCTTGGAAAGAAGTATACTGATGCTTAACTTACCCAACAATTTTTTCTTTCTCCTCCACTAATAAATTCTTCTGCAGACCCTTAGCAGATTTCTGCTTCCATACTTTCCCATTCAATCCACATGCAGAGCCCTCACCTTTCTGACCACTCCTTCCACACACACAGATTCTAGTCAGCAAAAATAACATTGTCTACCCATCACCAAGAACAAATAAATGAAATAAACTCAGACATAACTCTCCTCTGGGTTTTCCTAGTGCATTTTGCATTGTCTGTCTACTTAGATTACAAGCCCCTCAGAGCAAGGACGTGTTGTCTTGTTTGACTTGTACAGCGCTGAGCACACTGTTTGCACATAAATAATATTAACAGCAACGGTATTACTGGTTTGGTCAGTCACAATGCACATGAAAATGAGGCAGTAAGTACTTGTGTTTTTACTTTTTCCTTTTTACATAAGGAAATGTCATATTCTCATTTTTCAAGAACTTACAAACCTTACGGAACTGCATCAGAACAAGGCTCTGAATGTTTAATGCTTTTGCTGAAAAGTACGATGTGTTTCATGCAAGAGAAGCAGCAGGACAAATATTTTCACACATTATCAGATAGTTGAGTGAAACAGGCTCCACCACAATTTACAACTGAAGGCTACCAGAATTTACAACTTGTGAAATTGTGGCTGTCTGTATTTTCTCATTACAGTGTGCTCGCCAGAGATAGAGAAGACACCCCACCCCCACCCCCCCTTTTCTTTTTTTGCCATCTACTGTCTCACTACTTCCTAGTTAAACCTTGTCTCAAGTTATCAACTCTCTGGAGAGATAAGCTTCTTCTCACTTACAACCTGTCACTAATAATCGAACTTTCAAGACTCCATCTCGAAAAGAGACTACTGGAGGCACACAGGTCACAGGAATTAACTGCCACCAGTCCTCACAGAAAACTAAGCTCATCAATCTATAGCTTCTTGTCATAATTAGAATAACGGCTTTGAAAATTTGGGCTGATGTTGACTCGGTCTTATGCCACAAAGACCGCTGATTAAAATCTTGGTGTGAAAGTTAATGATAAGTGCTGGTGGCATTGTCGTGGCGACAGGGACAAACAATTTCCTTGCCATGACATTTTCAATGTCCTGCAGAAGAAAAACTGTCCTCTTTAGTGTGGCACTGTATGAAGTTTATTTATGGCTACAGGGCTTGCTGGATTGATGACTGTCGTAACACACTGTCAAATCCTTTACTGACACATTCATTTTTTGAGCCCCTGGTGTGGCAGAAATAAAACACAACAAAAATGTGAAAGTATTATTTATCAGTTTCTGTTTGAGTAAACAGTAGATGAAACAAATTTTGGAATATTTTTGTACCCAGATGTGCACATATCTCCCTACGTTTATTAAACACATTAGAAACAAAAGACATTTAGTGCACTTGAAGATTCCCTTACAGTTTTTGACTGCAGTTTTACGATGGATTTTTAACAGCGAAAACCCCAAAACACCTAGTGCAGTCAACAAAGTTTTAAGAATACAGCTTTGCCTACACTGTGTCCATAGTAAAATATAGTGTATTGCATACTTGGCATTAAAGTGTTAAGGCTCACTTCAGAACTGGTCTCATGTTTGTTTTGATACAGAATCTCCAGCAAATAAACTGAGGTTCCAGTAACCCTACTGACAGAAGCATGCTCCAACATTAACATCTCCAGCTATTATTTTTAGTATTTTTTGAAATTAGAAGGCGCTACTTCTGTCTCCTCTTCCAGATAGTCTCTGTTTGCCTCACTAACTTCAAGGCTCTTGTTAACTTCCTGCAACTTCAAACATTTGCACTGATCGACCACTACAAGAATATCACTCTGAACTGCAACAAGTGAATTTATGGTCAAATCATCATCACAGAGAGATCCAAATGCACGTCTTAAGCCTCTGCATTGCACACACACAAAATTTTCTATATAAAGATTTTCCACATTGATCACTTTTTCAGGAATCATGCCTACTTTAGCTTCAAGGTTCAAGTCATTACAAGAGAATTCCTCTGCTTCTAAAGTCAAAAGCACCTCTGCCTATGGGGGGAAAAAATCCAAGATAACTTACTCTTTCCCAGTATTACAAAAAGAAAATAAACTCAGGGTCCTTTACTCTCCCTTTTGCCAATGGATGCCTCCTGCCACTGTTTGAAAAATATTTACCACATCTTCTAATTAAAAAATCCTGGAGGAGAGAGGCATCAAAATCGCATACTGCCCTTTCATTATACTTAAATACAAAGGAAGTGAGCAGAGAGATGTTTTCCATATTCAGTAACTGCACTTCCATCAATGTTATCCGGAGGTACAGTGCAAGATGCAGAG
Organism: Trogon surrucura; assembly: GCA_020746105.1. Classification (NCBI taxonomy): domain Eukaryota; kingdom Metazoa; phylum Chordata; class Aves; order Trogoniformes; family Trogonidae; genus Trogon; species Trogon surrucura. Next base: position 24,710,772 of record CM036621.1, on the reverse strand, counting down.
AAACTTCTACATGTAAAAGGAAGTCCCTGCGGTCTAATTTTTGCAAAGAGCTGTCCAAACTCGGGTACCTCACACAGGACCATGTAAAGAAAGCATAAGCAGGATGCCTGAGACACCAAATGCATAGCACTGACTATATTCAAATACACTCAGACTTCACTGTCCTGGCAGCCAGGTGAGTTAACAGGGGGATATATTCATAATAAGTGAAGATGGGGACTGCTCATCATCTGAGGGCCTTGTCTCGGCATTCTTTGCAAGCCCCGTGCATGTACAGAAAAAAAGAAATTCAAACACTAGTGGCCATCAATTTCAAAATTTGGTGACTGAACATTACTAGGAGAATGTATAATTTGAAAGGAATATGACAGTCACACAGAAGCTCTTCAATCCTCAGAGGCTGGCTTGCTTATCTCGCCCAACATCTCTGTACTTCCTCACACTTATCCCCAATTCCACATCATTCCCACCACACAACATGCTTAACCAACGCACATACTTTCCAAACTCATTTCCACCTGTGAAAATTCCTTAATTTCATCAGGAGTGCTGTCTTTGACTTTAATATATTTCTCAGACTTGGAAATCCTCTTAGCTTGTTTACATGAAGTGTCTTCAATTTTGGGCCCAGTCAAATCTTTTCTTCTCTCAAAATTGGGTGTTTGTCAAGTATAATAATAGTTATCCATCTATAGTATTTTGAATCTTCTCTATTTTTGTATTATCTTCGATTACAACCTCAGATTTTGGGCTTTATAAAGGTAGAAGAGGTTACATCTTAAATCTATTAACTACTAACACACTGCCAATGCTCAAAGTCCCATCAGTAATTAAAATTTGTGAATTAAAATGTGCAAGTTTGTCACTACACTTATGGATTTTTAAACAAATGCAATAATTTACTTCACAAAACATTATGAAATAATTTTTGTCAAGGAAATTAAGACTCAATCCTTCAAAGCTATCAAAAAAAAAAAGGTGAGTCCTATTTTAATAAAATTAATCCTGCAGATTTCTTAGGAAACTTCAGAAGGTTTCAGTTAATATTGAACTATATTAACATACAACATGGTTTAGAATTATTTCTATTTCTCTGTTGCAGCATTCAACCTTTCAAGTCAGCATCCAGCAAAATAAATTTGTCCCTCAACAACAACTTCAAGTCCCAAACAGTGACATCACCTATACTTGGTTTATTCAACTAATCACCATAGTAATTAGCTGAACTGGCTGTATTACCATACAGTAGAGCAGAAAAAACTTGCCCTTGTTAAATTACTCAAGTGATCTTTTGCACATAGTTTTAAACCAAATGCTTTATTCTATTCATTTGTACTACATTCTGTGTTGAAATCTGGACATTATTTTGTCCAGCTCATTAAAGTACCTAAAGAAATTAAATGTCCAAGCAGTAAGAACCTAGATCTTGGACAAAGGATGCATCAGCCAATGATCTTTTCAAGCTCCATCAGCTAAGCTTCCATCTATTACGGAAGGTTTAAACATAACTACTGTAGGTACAATTTACTCCATTTTTCAAATACGTCCTGATAATCACATATTTTTCACTGGTAAAGAAATCATAAGGAAGAAGTTTGTTAACACAGCAGCAAAGAAATTACAAGAATAGATTTGGAAAGTGAAATTTCAATTCTGTTTTAGCTTCTAATTGAAAAGGAGTTTGCTATAATGGGAAAAGACTAGTCAAGATACAGACATTTTCCCAACTGTTTTGAAGACAAAATTTCACATTGCAAGTTGCAAATGTTGGATACAAGTCTCGGAGATCTCAAAAATGGGTCTCTTTCTGTAGGTTTTTTTGACAGCTTTAGGTACTGCCAGACCACAATGACAGAAATGTCTGCTCAATGATTTGAAACAGCACAGTAGTCTCTAGCACTGACCCAACTAGAAATAGGAACTTCTATAGGTCCCAAATTTTTATTCATGATCGATAACCAAAGGTCTGATGTCCCATGAAGTCATTCATGTTAGCAAGAATTTAAAACAATTAAAAGCATTAAACATCCACTCTTTATACTCTGTCTTCAAAAGTACATGTTCTGATCTCCTCTATTTTGGTATTAAAGAAAGATAAAAATTGTAAACTTGACATTTCATTGTGTTTAGTGAGTGGGCTTCCGATCACATCCCTGAAAGCTACCTATATCGGCTCCCTGCAGTTACAAGGTATAAATGGTGTAATTACAAAACAAAATTAATATAATAGAAGTTGCAACCAATCATTCCTTTGTCAACTCTGTAAACAATACAAAGATTTCAGGTCAATGTATCAAAATAAATGCTGCAGAGTTTCACATAAAGATTTGTGACAAAATGTCAGCCTTTGATTTTCTTTGTTGGTTTGCAACTCAACTTTATTATGTGAAAGGGTTTTTTAAGGATAGGAAAGAGTAGTGTGCCAAAATAGTTAATAAAAATATAGTTTATACCCTTCTTATGCCTGATGAAAAAGCTGAGTATACCACATGGAAACTCTGGGTGACTAAACAGACGGTCAAATATGAGGGAAAAAAAAAAAAGAAACTCTAGCAGTCAGTTTTAATTTTTACATGGCCATCAGCTTTTCTTGTCCTATTAGTTACCATAATAGCAATACAGTGTTGAGCAAAATACCAGAAGCTTTCATTAGAGCCATTAACATAATTTGATAACTGATGGTATTTGATTTCTGACTTTCGAACTTTGACTTAAAGCTTGGTGTAAGATGTAATCTCACTGATTGGGTGTTTTTTAAAATATGAACACTTCATGTTATATTGCTTTGTTAACTATAATTAATGTTCACGTTTGTCACAAGTTATATTATTTAAGAAAGAAGTAATAACGATGAAAGATGTGACAATGTTAAACTCATGTTGTCTTCCCCCAAACGATTAAGTTCTAATTTCAGGATTGCTCAAAATAAACTGAAGTCGTGCATGCAGCAATGGATATATACAAATAAGAACTTTCCAATAAACTACTAACGTTTTCGCTTAACTTAAAAAATAAAAAGATGGATACTAAATCCATCTATGTCAGATGCTTCAGAGCTATGTTGAGGATGTTCTACTTAAAATATAGAATTAAATTACACAGTGTTTTCCTCATCTTTAAATACAGAGGCAAAACAGTAAGGAGAGCTTTTTCACTTCCTGTCCCTACTGGCATGACTAGGGATCTTCAGAGACTGAGAGAAGCCTCCCCTCTGCTCACAGTTCTTTCAACCATCAGCTTGCTCTGTTCCCTCAGCACTTGGCCACATCAGTGTTAGAGTCTGAGCTAATGAGCTTTGCCTCCTGGGAGGGCTCCTCAGTCTAGTACCTGAACTGCACTGCCTGCACAGGTGAGATGCTTCCAGTAGGTCTTAAAGCACAGGCAGTATTCTCTTGTAAACAGGATCAGGGAGTTCATGTTTATCTGTAAATCACTATCAGGATGTGTCCAGGCCAGTTATCGCAAGTCATGTGCAAGCAAAGGAATGCAACATCAATACACAGGACAGGTCAGCTTTTGAAAACTATTTGTAGTATTAACAAATGAGCAAGTAAGGTTTGGGGAAAAAAAAATTAAAATTAAAGAAAAAAAAAACGGTCAGGTTAAAGATGTGAAAGGGACTTTAATGTACAAAACATCCTATATGTATAGAGTACAATTTGCCTGCAACAATAATCTTATACAATGGACCATCTATGTCATATCAATGACCCTCTCTATAGGCACTGTGTACAATCACACAGATGCTCTGAATGTACACTTATGGGATCTTTATTAGTAACATAAATCCTGCATCTCTACAGTTGCATTAAAACAAATGCAAAGGAACACACACTACCCTTCTTACAAAGATTCCAGTTTGGATCACTGGGAACTGTAAAAGGCTCAAATTCAGACTCCTTGGCAAAATTGTAAATGACAGAAATATTCAAAATTTACATAACTTTATGCCCTACTAATCTAAAATGCTATGGAGGAAGAAAAAGGTGAGAAAGGAGAAGAAAGACGTGGCTTTTTTTAAGCTAGAGGTCACATTTTCAGCTTGCTTTGAAAAACAGATAAAAAAAACCTTCATGATATTGATGCACCATTAGGATGCATTAATCCCTTAAATGTGAGGAGGGATTATAAAATTTTCAAGTAATTTTATATGTCATATCCTTATTCTTCAAAACAAATGATTCAGTAGGCTTAGAAAGTAATGAGGTAAAAATAAGAATATTTACTTTTTGAAGAAAATCATTATTTCTAATCTCCAAGATTCAGATAAATGAAAACAAGTAAACTACTCTTACATCCTCCACAGTATGTGGTTGAAGAAAAAAAGGCTCAAAAAAACCATTTTTTAAATCACCAAATGCTTCCAACATGCAGGGCTGAAGTCTAGCCATAGAAACACACTAGCTATTGGTGCCACATCCCATGAAGTAGGCAGTGTGTCCTCCTGATTGTTGCCATATCCTCTCTGCAGCTGATTTAAGAGTACTCAATGTGATCATGCACATCACTATAATTAATCTCCTGTTCATAGAACACATTCACTGCAAAAATAAAATGTACCTTGGAATCCCCTGCACAATGTAAGACATATTCTGCTTAAAAGTTCTTTAAACTTCCTGGTAGAACTAACCTCTTTAAGTCTCAATGCAACGTTAACCACCATAAGAATTTCCTTACATTTACTGTAATACCATTCAAATTGCTACAGGATGAATATGTTTCAATTTTTCTACTGCAAAGCCTTCATTCCCAGAATTTCTGTGAATGAACCAAACAGTGGATATATCCAGTCCCTAAGCAATAGAAGATGCTATCACTGTTCTACCATACCAAAAAGAGGCTATTAAATGTAATGCATAAAATAACATTTAGCAAGGAAATCAGGATAATTACTTCACAAAAAGGATATTCAGTCAATTTCTAAACCATTGCTCTAAACTGAGAATTACTTATGTCTAAGTTAAATCAAGTAAAAATTTCTAAGCACTCCCTTAAAGAACACCTGAAAATAAGAGAAAGAATGACCTAACTCATCATGCTTCATTCTGTTTGAAACAGTGAATTTCAGGAAGTTTTGACATTACCTTTCTTGTCCTCAAATTCAGTCTACTTACTGCAAGAATACGGATAATTTGTTTCTATGTAAGTTCTGAAATGAGCATTCAGGTTAGTATATGTAAATCAGATTAGGAACCAGTACAAGCAAGGGACAGGAACAGACTCTGCTGGGCACTGTGTAAAAACAAGAGAAAAATAAGGCCCATGAAAGATTTCTGAGTCGTACAGTTTACAGTAAGGAAAACCTAGCAGCGAGATGGGTCCAACCACTGTATGCTTAACATAGAGGAATGGCTGTGACTTGACAGACTAAGACAAAAACCAAGAAAAGGTTCACCAAAGGATCATACAGCACTGCTCAGGAAGAATGACTACAGAAGCATGCTGTCCTGTCTATTTCTTTGCAACGTTATAAAGCTGAAGAGCATGTATTTAAATGCTCCTTATTAGAAGCATTCTCCATTACATCACAGACCCAAGTGGCAACATATTTCTTCATCTTGAGTGGCAGAAATTGTTTTGCAAAAAGAAAGAAGCAAGTCTGACAGCTGTTCCTTTTATGATCTTAAGTAGCAGCATGACATAACATGAAGCTTCTAGATAGGTACAGTTTTATGCTATGATCCTAAGTGTCTCATTTGGGCAAAATGACGGTATCTGCATTGGCCAGGTGGCACAAGAGAAATAAAAGTAAATTGTAATAAAAAATTGTCATAGGATCAATGTCTTGTATTGTAAAATTGAGCATTTTGGCTCTGCTTCAGCATTTATCAGCCAGAAACTACTATCCTATGACAATATTCCATTCCACTGATATCTGTTCATTATAAAATATATATATTTACAGGATTTGGAAGGTGATTTTTAATGCTGTAAATGCCCTTTAAAAGGAGACTATTTTAACATTACAGATTCCAAATGACTAGTCAAGATATTCAATTCCCTGTTTAAATCTTTAAATATACTTAGGAATTCCTTATTTCAATAGACTTTCTAATGCCTGTTCCTTTACTGTTTAAATATATATTACAATTTAAAATGAAAAAAGTCTTCATTAACTCATTACACATGGGGAATTCACCTTTTTCGGATACTACTTTCAGTCATGAAACTGCCTTATCAGTAACCAAAGAAAGTGACAATAATGTTTACGCACATCACTATTTTGAACTTTTTGAGTTTTGAAGACGCTTAAGGGAGTTGGGTGTCCCAACATATTCCGAGTTTCAATCTCAGTAGGATACCTCATAAAAAAGCCTTTACAAAAAAATTATCATCGACAAAAGTGAGGGCTGGTTTAGCTCAGTGGGCTGAGCGTGGTGCTTGAAACACCAAGGTTGCGGGTTCGATTCTCGTTCGGTTCTCATGTGTGTTGCCTGACCTAGTCGAGAGGTGGCGCCCCTGCTCACAACAGGGAGGTTGGATTAAAATGATCTCTGAGGTCCCTTCCAGCCCAGGCCATTCTATGATTCTATGAAAAGTCTTGTGTTGTTGAGAAATCTTTTTTATCCTGAATAACTCAATAGGAAAAATATAGTGAGGGTTGTTTTTTGTTTGTTTGGGTTTTTTAAATAAAAATATTCTTTATTTCATAATGTATTTAAGGAGAATTTTAAGAAGTGATAAAAACAGTGAAGTCTAAAAGCTGTACAGAGAAAATACCTAGTAGCATCTGAGACTGAGCACGATATTCTCAGTGTCAGCATACTGATGACCCAGATGGTGTTTGTACGTTTGAAGTATGACATCTTTACTCCTCTGTCATCCAACACAAGTAATTAACAATAATCAAGTGGGTGTTAATTGGATATAATGGAACAATCTCCAGTCAGCCTGAGCCTACTATTTGCCTCTTACTAGTAATTATGAACACTAAGTAGTCACGCTAATCTCCTTCTTCTCGCTGAAGCCAAACAGAGGTGCAGTATTTACTCAGCTGATAGCTTGTTTTGTCTGCAATTTAGTCTGTTTTAAGCCAAGAAACTCATAATTTGCAGAGCCATCATCAGCTGCCAGGATCACACAAAAGAATGCAAGGCCCTAGATGACAGCAATTCAGTACGTATCATCCAGGAAAAAAAAAAAAAAAGACAATTATTAATTAAACTGACCTGTTAGAACCACACTAGCCGCAACACCTGGACAAAAACAGTGAAAACTATCCATTTGAATAACATCCGAGTTCGCATTTCAGATCCCTGTTTCTCATCCAGAAAGCATGCTGTTTAAACAGAAAACTTCCAAAACTGCTACTCTTTTTCTATGAAAGACTGTAACAACCCTTCTGCTGATAGGAAAGTGGTGAACAATCTCAGACACATCACTGCAGAATGTGCTTGGCTGTTTGATTACTATGACTGTAGCAAATTGAAAGTATCTTATCAAGAGTGACCATTAGAAACATATTACCAGCCATTAAGCAGATGGTTGGATGTTTTAAAATAGCTTTTACATAGTAATAGAATCCAGAGTAGTCAGCCTTATTTATAGTTCTATTAAGGGCAAAAAGGAAAAAAAAATACAATAAAAACAATGAAGAAAATTTTTGAGTTGAAAGGGGGCATTCTTCACTGGTTTTGCAAGACCATTACATAACCAATGTATGAATCAGAGAATTTATCACAACACTTCATAGCATTTAAGTTTACTTGTCTGATAAAAAAATAATCTTTCCACCATTGTGAGAACTTGATTGATTCAACGTATGAAAACATGCAAAAAGTTAGCCCACCAGATTAGGCAAAACAGTTTTGGGGACAGTTTTTAATTATTTCCAGGAAATTGTTTGTATCATTTAATCTGTCCAAAACTTTGCTTCATTAAAGAGGGATTGAATTGGTTTGTGCCAATACAGATTTTTTTTGTTTCTTATGTTGCATGTATATGTCATCACAATGTCAATAGCTAAGACGGGCATTGATTTACAGAAATGATACACTATCTGGAGTGCAATTACTGATTGATGCAGAAGACCAGAAATATAGATCACTAGGTACCATTATATTATTGATTTCATGTGTAAATTTGGGAAAAATCACTCTATGCATGACGAGAATCTTGCAGTTTTCCTGTGTCAATTGACATCTGCTGTTGGGGCTTCAATTTCCACAATTTAGATAGGAAATAGAATTATATGGAGCTTTTAAATCAAATATACAAAGTAAATCACGTTAAACATATGCTACTTTAACATGAGTAATAACCAAACATTCTACTGGCACCTCCTAATTCTTTACTGAAAATAGGAACCCATGAAACACGGGAAACTTCAGCAATATCAACTACATTTTTCGTAAATAAAATCAATACTTTGCAGCCATCACACCTATCCTTTCCCCATTACGGAGTTAAATGAGCATTATATGTTTAAATCATATTTTCCCTGATGTTTTCTTTTAAAGTAATTTCTATCAAAATTTACCCAAAAAACAACCGTAGATAATTCTTTTCACACGTTTCTCAAATGTCATATGTATTTGAGTCAAAATCTTGCTTGTCTTAAATCCAAATTTTAGGATTATACCTCAGTAGACTTCTAGTCAACATTCTGTCATGACCACCAGAGGATGATCTAGTGCACTCCATTCAGTGAATTCATACTGCTCAGAGACAAGCAAAAGACTTCCATGGACTGGGAATGCTATTTAGAGAACCAGCATTTTCACCCATTAAGGAGAAGCAAAAAGTGCTACCAGAAAAAAGGATTAATTCATAAAAGTCAGATTACTACTCCAGCTACTCCTTATCACACAATCTTTAGGTGAAAAAAAAAAAAATTATAAGGTGATTTGCCATGTTTGCAAAAATATTAGCAGACTGGAAGCAACTAGCGTGATTTAAAACCACTATCTTTCTGGACAATCCACAGGTTGGTGCAGGATCTCCTAAGAATATGGTGGAGTCTCCATTTCTCCCTTTTCAAAACTGCTGCTCTCCTAAGGCAGTAGAGGAAGAGAGGTGGTGGGGATTAAATACCCAACTCACTGCACCACAAAAACAGTGGAAGGAAGGGAAAGAAAAAAGGGTAGTACATTCACCTGAGGGGACAGGAAGTGCAAAACCTTTAAGTAGAAATTATATAATTAATTACAGTCTTTTACATTCCCTGATTGTCGGATTGGTTTCTAAAGAAAGAACACAGGTAGAGAGATTTTGATTAAATGACAGTCTCATTCAGGATATACCCATCTGCAGCACCTTTTTTGTTCTAATGTGAAGTATTTTACAATCATGCACTTTTCAGTTTGCCAGCTGTTTCAGATCCCACCCTGGAGTGCCTCATTCATCTTAGAGGGTATTCCCATTTGGCACCCATTTGGCATTTGCTACTGCACAGGAAGCACTTAAAAAGCAGGTATTTCTGTCGCATTACTGTATCCATTACTGAATGGCTACTCCAATAGCCTATGTTTTGGTTTTTGTTGTCTTTTTTTTTTTTTTTTTTTTTAACAGAAGCGTCAGTGTTCATTCACTGTATTTGCAGATTTCGGCAACGAAGTATCTGAAGTAAAACCTGGTTTAGCTTCCTCTTTCTCTCTGAAAATACATCCTCTGGGCAGGACACACACACACTAAAAAAAATTAAAAATAAAAGAGACTAAGTGCTTTTCCAAATAGTATTTTGGATCAAGTCAGAGAGGACAGAAAATATTTCCCAAATGAAAAGCAGAATTTAGAACTAAAGGCAGAAGTAATTCTCCATCAAGCACATCATCAGCTGAAAACAATTCTTAGCTCATCAATCCACTGAACCAAAATTCTTGTTAAGGTCACAATGCATCAATATCCATCAGAAAATACCTGTTAAATACCCTGGTGCCATCTATGTCGCCCATTATTTAACTTCTATTCTACCTGCTTTAACAATTCTTTTCAGAGAAAAGCTAAGACAACAGTATACAGTACATAAGATATACTACATAAACTGTACAAATACCTTTTCCTCCTCATCTAAAAACACTGTAAAACACTTAAATGGTTTTCTAGTAGCTTTGCTAGAGAAAATCAGGTATTTCTGGTGGAAGTATCAGTTGTCAATAACTGCCTAAGCTTAGAGTTTAAAAACAAGTGGCAGAGTTTGAGATATTTAAAATCAAGCACATTAATAACAAAAGGAAAATCAGCCACTGTGCTCTACTTTCCAGTTATCAACTAGTATAGCACCAGAACGTACACCAGAGTCTTTTGAATTACTGACATCCTGGCCCCAAGCAGGCACATGCACAAAAAAAAAAGACTATCATTAAAGATAAAGGACATGGTTCTAGGGAGATGACAGACAAAATAGCAGCACGTACTCTCCCAGCTGAGCTGCAGTCACATGAATGTGGAAGACCACCTCTCTGGAAGCAGAGACATCTCGCTCAATCCCATCCGTCTCTCGCCCACAGGAGCTGAGAATCTGCAAATGTAGTGTAATGACAATGGGAATTCAACAGCGAATCAGGGACTTCAACTGCACTTCCACTCAAGGTTTAAATTTGTTCCTTTTTTTTCCTCCCCCCACTGTTCTTCTACCCCTAGAAAAAAGGGAACACAACTGTGGTTCAACTGAACTATAGGCTGAAGCCAGAGATGTACTGTACCAGTGTCATTATGGCCTAATCTGAGTTCCTTGTTTTACCTTAATTTGCAGCTCTATAAAAGGACAGAAGGCAATCTGTGTACCTATACGGAGCAAAATTCCGCTCCTTATTGTTAGGTATATTTAGAATGGTTTGGGGGTAACTGATTACCTGATAAAGATGAATTGATGCTTTGGTTTCATTGGGTTCGATAATTACAGCACATTTATTATTTTGCAATAACTTCAGGGTAATTGTGAAAGAGGGAACAACTGAAAATATAGGTTGAAAGTACAGGATTATTTTCTTGCTACATCTTTTCAGGAAAATAAAATTTAAACACATTATTTTCTTAAGATTTCATTCCTTTTCAAACAAAATTAAATGTCACATAGGAAAAAAATTCCAAATGTTATTTAGTGAAAAAACCAAACTTCCAAACCTCAAAGGTCTTCCACATTACATGTTTTAGTCACATGCAAAAAATACTCATCCAATCTTGAAACAAATCACCTTTTGGTTTAGAATATAAAACACTCGAAATTCCTGAGACCCCCCAGGATATCTCTTAACATACACTATCACATCATTTACATACAATCTTAAACAACACAGATTAAATACAGAAATGATCCATATAGGTGAATGCCCATCCCTCCACATTGTGAAAACCAAAATCCTGATGTTATTGCTATCCCACTTTAAAGAAACCTGTCAGGACTCTCACTGGCACTGTGAAAAGTAACATGAATGGCAGAAATTTTGATTGATGTCACTGCCTGCCTGTCAAGTGAAACAAGCAGGGCCAACCTAATCATGTTAGATTAGCGGATGCAGACATGATATAATATTTTTGTGTTATAGATATGCACATAGAATGTGCATGCACAGAATCACAGGCATATAAACATATCTTTCAAATAATACTGTGTATCAGACGAAGTGTATTATTATCAAACTCTTAAACAATGCCTGTGGATTTGGGGTGGGTTTTTTCCTTTTACTCCTGTAATCATATGCAAGTAAACTTGACGGATTTTCAAGACTTTGCAATAGACCTTCCACATATTTTCTGGAGCCTTGATCTATACTGGTATACTGATCTAGGTAATTTATACTGTGGATCTAAAGTGAAATTGTTGCAACCACCTCTTCTAGATAACAGACTAACGTAGATTTAAATATATTCAGACTATCTTCTGACAATAAACTCAAAAATTTTTTAAAAGTGAGAATACTTGAAGACAAGAGACCTTCTGTAAGAAGGTTACAGAAAAAAAAATAATGCTATAAGACCAAGAACATGTCTATTTCAGACATGAAAATGGAATTTGACTACTACTGTCTGATCATTTATCACTGAAATATTTGCTCTGTTGATACCCTGCCGAGTGATAAATAGAAGAATCAATATAAAGCACTTTCACGCTACCAAAAACGATGCAGATAGTCCAGGCTTCCAGTAATCTGAGAGAAAGGTATCCTACGAATAGTTGAGAATTAAGATACTTAAATACCACCTGAGAAAAGTATAATAAAAGGAAAAAAAAAACCCCACAAAATAAAACCCCACTCACACTACCCCACATAAACTTGAACTAATATAGGCATAAAGAGAAAAAAATTTGTCAAAAGCAGCCAGAGCTGCATTTCAGCTGGCAAGAGGTAAGTCTCCGAGATCTCATGCCTAAGGCTCTAGCTGACAGAATGCTTTTTGTATGTTTTAGACCCTGTGCTCAAAATCAAACAAATACAGTGCCCTTTGGTCACTGCATGGCTACAGAGTCCACAACAACAAATGTGCAGAAACTATTTCAACTGCTTGGAAAAAAGTATATTTTATTCTATATACTTCAAGTTATAAACTCTTGTTTTATTATTTTTTTAACCTGGGCCTTAACCAATACTAAATCTAAATGTCCATTTGGTATTTACGGTACAAAACTTGTTCCACAGGTCATCTTTGGGATTTAGATAATATTAAATAAGAGAAATTGCATTCCATGTTTTCATCAAACATACTTCCCCTTTCATTGTCTTTGAACACAAAATAGAAATAGGTTTAATGCTACAATTTCTTAATTTTGAGCCTGGTACTGAAAGCTACTCAAGTATTTTTCTTTTCCACTGAGGCAGCCAGATATCTCAGCATCTTTAACAGGACCCAGTTTCGTTTTTTTCATGTTTTACTTAAACTTTACCTAACTTAGAATGAGGGAAGAACAACACAAGTTGGAAGTGAGAGTTTAGTTCCTTGACATTGATTACATCCCCACTTCCACTGCCATTTTGAGTCTTGAAACCTGACAAAGAGATAGCAGCAGAGCATATCCTGAATAAATAGCCGCAATGTGTGTCATGCAACGACTGCCCACTTGTAGGTCAATAAATTTAAAAGAATTTGCTCTCACGTTTAAATGTAATCTTAATAAATATATCCATACCCAATTCCTATCTACCCACATATTAGTTGATTGTACTAATTACACATAATCCAGGTGAGCCTTGGAAAGGACTGCAAGACAACACAGAAGTCATCTACTGAAATAAACTTGCTGACACATACATAAGCAATATTCATGTATTATACTTAGGTAGCCCAGTGTTTTCACAGAAACCTGGTGAAACAATTGACCTCCTCAAGCCTCATCCACTCAATAACTTAACCGAAATCAGCCAGCTCCCAATTCGGTTGTTTCAAGAAGGAACTGTGCAGGTTCTGCATGACCCCTGTTTTTCCATCTTGGATGTGAATTTTGCCAGCTTTGAAAATGTTTTAGCGCTTACACAGAAATTTGTAAAATGTCAGCTTGAAAATTTTAATTGACTTATTAGCAATATCTCTTCTTTGAATGACCTTTTAGTCCTCCTTATAACATATCACCTACTTTTACTACCTTCTGGCTGACAGCTTTTAATATATTCCTTCCTAGTGGATGATATCATCTGTCCTTGGATGGAATTAACTAAAGCACTACACATTTAAAAGCTGACATTAATCCATATCCACAGATTTTTAACAGCTGCTGGGATAAATACTTTGTTTCCATGCATTAGGTTTTATGTAACAATGACTAGTAGAAATAAATTGAGATTAAATACACACTGGCAACATCAAAGCCAAGGAGAAAAAACACTCAGCTGATAAATGCAGTGTTTTAGTGGTTGCATATATCAATGACTAAAGATACTTACTATAATTAGCAAGAATAATTCAGTTAGAGACTAAACATAAGGTATATTTTGTTACTATGGCACTGTTATATCTTTTGATAATCACCTTTACAAAAAACTTCAGTGAAGACAACACTGGTTCAAGACTCAGGTAATGCTTTATATCGGTTTCAAAAAATACAGTAATTATTACTCTTCATGTTTCTTTTGCAAATTACGTATTTATGTTTGTATCCATGAACAGGTAACTAATCAAGGGCCCTAGATAGATCAGGGATGAGCACTCCAAGTGGAGCACAGGGAGGTAGCACATCACCTCACTGTAAATGTTAACTGAACAGAACTGCCAGTGAACCACTGTGAAAATTCACCATCAAAGTGAAAAATACACAATTCAATAGAAGATCTCCCTCCCTTTTCCCATTGTCCATCAAAATAAAATACACATCAGTAAATTAATGAGAAACGTTTGCAATAAACTTGAACATGCCCATAAGAGGATTCTTGAAAGTGAACAAGTACTTTCACTAGAGTCTGTTTAGAGGCCTCCAGAATTGTTAATTACTAGTCTAGAGTCAATAACAATAAGCTAGGGTCTGTTAGCCCTGTGCAAATATTCCTGAAAATAACAACATTAATCTTCCTCTATACAGGTACAAAGCACTTTATAGAAGTTGTCTGGACCAGTGCAGGGTCTGAGTTTCAGTTCTAAATTAGATATCGCAGTTTGATACACCTTTTTTTTTTTTTTTTTTTTAGTAACATAGCTCTACCTGAAATTAACTATGGTTGGGAATCAGAAAAACTATCCTCTCAGACAGAGCTATTTTCGTTAACAAAGAAATGGGTGCAAAAAATATCTGAAATAGGGTAATGTCATTTTGTCTTTGACAAGCAGATTAAACATGCAAGTTTTCCTGACCTTGACGCGCAGTTGTGGCAAGGAGTAAATATTTGTCTATTTTTCTCTGCAGTTATTTTACAGTTAATACATAGTTTTCAAACCCAGGGAACTTCATGGCAAACTTAACATACCAGAGTATAGTGCACAACACCAGTAACAGTAATTGTGAGCTATATTCTGCTTTATCTTAACTCCATGGGCACTTTTACAGAACTTGGATTACAAAGGTGCAACAGGAGGATTAAAATCTGACCCTGTAGCTGTAAACCAACACTTCTCTTTGCTGACATACATGGCTTAATTCAATTATCACTCCTCTCAAAGTCGCACTACTAATAGAAAACAAGACGAATTTTTTTCACTAAAGGTCGGCAGATGACACTTGGAATACGCCAGAAAACAAAGATACATAAAGCCACCATATGACTTTACAGACATCTCACAGGTTAAAATTTAACTTTTAAACAAAGAGTGCATCTATACTACTTGTTTGGGATAGGGGAGAAAAACTTTAAAGAAAAAATAATCCATAATTTCTACAAGTGAACAAAAGGTTGGGACTATTAATCCTTGTAGTGTGTAACAGTTGCACGGTTATGCATAAGTTTGGGGGTGTTTTTGTTTTTTACTCTTTTCTATTCTGTTTTTATTCCATGCATACATAAGTTTCATAGATACTGTTTTTTACGAAGTTGTGGGGTTTGGTGTTTTTTTGCTTGTGTTTGGGTTTTTATTTTTTAACTAAAGAGCATCAGAACCTTAATGCTCCACCCTTCAGCAAGAGCACCTCATTGCTCTTTGCAGGGCTTGCTTTCAGACATAAGATTCTTTTATTCTGTCAGTTCCACATTAATTATCAGATTCTGATAACTCTGAAAAGTTCAGAAAGAACATAGATTTCTTTAAAACTTAACTCACAGGAGTTCTATGAAAGGTTCTTTAAGAGCAGCATTGTATATCCCTACCTTTAACTTACATAATTGTTCTGACACCTACCAATCCTCCATCAAATCTCTTGAGCCTCATACAGAAGGCTCCAACCAGCCTTCAGCTCTCCTGCTTAAGAGAGGCTGAAGGAAGAAAGGAAATCACTGTCTTTGGTGGCTTCTCATCCAGAAACAGGAACTCGAAAGACAGCCTACACTCTCTAGAAACACAGAAGAAAAAGTCACGCTTTCCAGGTTTTCTTGTAACCAGACAGATAACCAAGGCTGCTTTATCATGTATTTGTGATTCAAAATAGCAGAACTACCAAAGCAATTTTTTAAAGATTGAAAATACATCACTTCATAACCAAGAATTTTGTAGACGGTTTCCACCAGAAAGCCTGCTAGCAAGGTTTGCCTAGGAAGTCCTGAATCTAAACAATTACTCATATTTAGGTGAAAATTTTGTGCTAGAGATGCAGAGGCAATAATATAACAAGAAATTCCTGAGGACACAGACACCTTTTATTAACACACCACATTTGCAAATGCAATCTGTGCATTCAAGCTACTTAAAGAAACTTTTATCACATATTTGTATTTTCACCTGACACACACTTATCTATTACACTGGGAAATAAAAGCTTAAAGCTCAGAGACATTCCAGCCATAGTGCACTATTCTGCATAAGAGTTATTAGCTCTACAGAAAGATTCCAGGCCTTAATTCTCAGTAGGAAACACCAGTTCTCAAATGATCCACAGTTTTTAGTATCAAGCAACCTGTGTTTTCAGGCTGGACAACTCCAGAGGCCTCTTTTTGGAGTTTGAGTCTTTAGCAAGCCAATGCCACACACTGTAAGTACTTCCACATATCCTGAAGCTGACGCAAAACAGGAAATTCCAAGAAGGGCTCAGAAAATTATATTCAGAAGGACAACTTGCCTCAGTCCACCTCACAGCAGCATATCTGCATGATATGGTCAAATAGATGTTCAGAGCCTCTGACACCAATGCCATAAATGTCTGCCAGAAAATAACTGCTCCCACACCAAGGAAGTACTGTAGATACGGTTACATCTCTGCTCTTGTGACGGCTAACCGTACCCTCACGGGAGAGGGAAAAGGGGCTGCCTATTGTATTGATGCAAATAGGCAATTAAACAGTTGAAAAAATGTTATGAAGCACTTAATTCTACATCTTGCAGTGCTACTACTAGTGGTAAGAAATCAGGACTTTGACCACAATCAGTGTTCAGCTGGAGGTTCAGGAGAGGGTGAGAGTGAAACGAGTAGGGGAAAGGGGAGGCAAAGCAACAGAGACCATATTAGCAGCTTGGTACCAGCTAACAATAAATCAAACTTCTTAGCTACATTTAACACATTTTAGTTTTAAAATATGAAAATGAGAGAGGGAAGAATGAGCAAGAGAGTCTTTTTACACATAGATGTTAAGACCATGAAAATAAGAAATAATTTATTAATCTGAAGTTTATTTAATACCTATTTCCACAAAATTATTTGCTTTTCTTTTTAGGGAAAGAATAGGTTACCGAGTCGAAAATTTAAGATATTTTCCAACTGACTGATATTTGTTCATTTTGTTACATAACTTTTCACTCAAAATCTCCACTTTTAGTAGAAATCCTAATGTTAGATATCCCTGTTATCCTACATTTGTATGTATGAAGTACCTCCTCCCTCTTTTTTAGCTGAGAGCTGGGAAAGTTGCATGTTTGGGTAGAAGAGAACAGTGAAAGGGTTTAATACAAGATTGTGAACACCCTGAATTAATAGAGCAGAAAAATCAGAATGTATGTATGATATTTTTTTTTAAACCACTTCCTCCTTTTGAATTAATTGGATTAATTTGGATTAATATCTCATATGGAAAGGGGAATATATATATATATATTTGTTTTTAAGACAAAGCTTTGTGTTAAATTTCATATTCCACCGTTACAATAGCATTTTTTTGTTTCACTGGAAGACTTTAAATGTTATACTATTGTCAAACCTTGGATTTTGTTGTCTGGAAGAGGTAACTGCTTTCTTACGACAAAGGCTTGAAAGATATAACCCTTTAATTTTTATTTTTTTTCCTACTTCACGTTCACATGTTGAAACTCATTGCTTCTGGAAATGAAGATGCTCTGGTGTCAGCTGTAAAATCTGTATCTCACTTCCTCAGACAAGTGGATATTTATTGACAGGGTGTGAGAGAGAAAGAGAGGAGAGACTGCCTGTCCTGGAGCCAGTAACCTTGGTGAAGATGCAATGTCACAAACACCAAGCCATCATTCTCATAGATGTACAGCATATTATTTAAAGGGAAACAAATATCGGCCACTGAATGTCACAGCAAGGACACATCTTCTGCCTCTTAACTAAACTTATCAGCACTGTGGTTTAATATGGTACCTTTTTCATCCTCCCCTCAAATTCATCTTACAGAGCAGCTCTTGACACTACCAGAGAGCAGTGAAGACTAAGATTTAGTGACGTTTGCTTCAAACAGATCTAGATTTATTGACATTTGTTGCCTGCTGCTTCTCTCAGTAACTGCACGCAGGCTTAATTTTAACCATTTCTTCAACTTCAAAAAACTGCATACTTCAGGTAAAAAAAGTTAAGACACACAAATTAGTGTTATTTGTGTATTTTCACTTTTAATTGGAGGGCCAGAACCTTAATCAAAAGACCTTAAACATATGGGCAAGGTTTTGTTGGAAGTTGGATGAAAAAGGCATGCACCAATCTCTTTTCAAAATTAACCCTTTTCCAATAGGGAGGGGAGGAATTATA
Organism: Trogon surrucura; assembly: GCA_020746105.1. Lineage (NCBI taxonomy): Eukaryota > Metazoa > Chordata > Aves > Trogoniformes > Trogonidae > Trogon > Trogon surrucura. Next base: position 24,692,342 of record CM036621.1, on the reverse strand, counting down.
CCTCAGTGGTTTAGGCAGACACCTGATTAATAACTACAGGAAAATACTGCAGAAGTAAAAATAATAATAATAACTACTTCAGCAATGAAATGTTGCTCAACTAATTCAGTCTTTATTTATTATTATGACTGTACCTCCTGTTAACTTCTAAAGCCTCTCTCTCTCTCTATATATAAAACTTCTAAACTCTCTATATGTTTCTGCTTTTCTACAAAAATTTTATCTTAGTGGCTGAATAACAGACATCTGTTTCTACAAGGATACCTAATTATCTTGGTGTTAATCCTTATCAATTCTACAAACTGATTGAATGAATGTTTTTCAAATCTAGAACTCAACTACACAATAATATAAATGCTTTAGCTCATATCCAGTACAGACAGAGCTATCTCTTAGTAACACAGAAAAAAAAATGTTTTAAAAGGATGCATAGATGAATACACTCTCTCAACCCTCCTAATGCTAGGCAGAGTATGAATTTGCAGTGCTCTGTAAAAGATAAGCTAGTAAATGAAAAAGAACTGCTGGATGTAAATTTACAAGTCCAAAAACACCCAAGAGGCATAACTGTAATTATTGCTGAGGGAAGCTGTTTAAGACTAAAAATTTCCGTTAACAATGAAAATTAGTTTTCACTGTGTTTTTCTCAAGTTTTCAGTGAATAACCTTTGATGATAGCACACAATGATGATTCATTAGAAAAAAAACCCCAAAGAAATAATTTGTATTTTAGAAGTATGCATATTAAAAAAAGAGTCAGAAATCATACCAATGTAAATCAAACATGAAAAGATGCAGAGGACAATTTGGGGATGAATAACATTCCACAATAAAAGACTTACCATCTGACTGCATCCTATACTTGTGCATACAATTCTACGGAAGAATGATATTAAGATGCGTTAATCAAAATAATTCATGCTTAGCTTTACAGGATATAAGTCTCTCTAATTTGTGGTATCTAACCAATGGTATCCAAAGTGTATGGTGGGAGAAGCACCACTGAGTTTAGAAGAGCTGTAAAACATGTCTGCAGACTACACAGCAGATACACACCAGCTCAAAAGCTGGATGACAAAACACACGTTTTTACAGAATTTCCACATGCCGGGAAAACACATTTTGGTTTATGGGAAAAGGCTATAGTGTATCCTTACAACAATATAAACCTCCAGAACCCTTGTGATGATATGTAATTTACGTGGCTGTCACTGGAAAATGTGGTATAGTGAATTATACACAATACTAAGCTTAATTATGAACAGTAACCTGGAAATCTTGATTAGAAATCATTTGCTCACTACACTCGGAGTCTGTAAAAAAAAATGATGAATTTATATAGCACACTGCAATTCTAAATAAATTATTCCTAGAAAATCAAAAGGAAGGTATAGATTATATAAGAAATTATTTCTTAGGATCACTGCCAAATTTTAACTACACTATCAAACACAGAGTAAAAGTATTACAGCAGTAAGTCTGCTTTACATAAAAACAGCTACTTAACATTCACATCAATTCCTTCCATCTTCAGAAGTAGGCATTTATAAACTACAGACCAGATCTCAACATGCTATTTACAACTACACGTATTTCATTAGTGAACGTATGCCAGAAGTTCTCTGATACGTTAGCGTTCCCACCACCACCGTACTATTTCACTTTACTCAAGCTGCTTCAATGTTTTCAGAAGGATGTTACCACTGTGCTGGGATGCTTTTCCCAGCACACTTCAGAAACTCTCAGAAGGGCAGGTAAATGTTCAGCACATTTCTAGCCTGGGTTCATTTAAAGCTTCTCATGAAGAATACCCCAGCTGCAGCCACGTTTGTCAAATCTCAGGGCTTCTGCTCCCCTTGCTGCAAAATAGGCACACAGGACTACTACGTTGTGCCATGAAACTACATCAAGGAAGGTTTGAAGTGCTGACGTGATCGTTAAATGACGGAGAACCTATGGTAAATAATAATTTCTAACATTAGCATTGCCTCATCTTGGGTGTACAGCGAACATAAATAAAACATGAAATTACCAAGATCACTTCCATCTGTCTATATATGGGAAAATTTCAACATCGATACTGTGAAGCATTCACCATCTTCCCCTAGAGAAGTACAGTCACTAGTAACTTCCTAAGCAAAACTCTGTCAGATGAAGAGACCTCCTGACCTATACTATTTTATTTCAGAGAAAGACCTTAGAGTTATATGCAGAAAAGATTAAATAAATCATGATTACAACAGTAAACATGTAAATTCTGATCAATAAGTACTTGCCTCCCCCTCTCCCCCCTCCACTAACAGCTGCAATAAAGCTTTAAATGTAAAGCTGAGCACAGCCAGCCATAAAAGTATGTAAAATAAATGAGGATAACATAATGAGGGAATCCAACATTCATCTCATAAATATAACATAACGACCACAACTAAAATGTCAGAGAATCTAATAAATCAATATGGTAGGACAGAGCTATCTTTACGCTTAGCATACATAAAAATATATTTACATGTAGGCTTTTTTATTTTTTGGTTTTTTTAAACCAAGGATCAAACAAGAAAAATTATAAGAAACTTAACTCCTTATTCACTTCATCATTCAAAGTTTATTATTTTTACTTTGGTTTTCTACCTGACTGTAGAGAGCATACAGCAGTTTTTCCCCATAAAATAACAGAACACATTACATTATTAATTAGCATATAAACTAAAATGAATATATGCATTCAGCCTTTTGAATGGACAATTTGAAGATATTGCCTGAAAGAGTATCTCCAAGAGCAGATGGAGAATCTCGTATAAATTCAAAATTTATAAAAAAGACAGATGTTTTGAAAAGCAATTCATGACTGCATATTTTCTTAATATCTGAGAATTGGTATCAAGTATTTAACTACAGGTTACATAGGTAGATTGCCTGTGCTGCAATCCTAAATCTATTTTAGCAATGATTTTGAAAATATCAAGTGGTACGTACACACAACTGCTACAATAACAAACAGAACAAAATGCACACTCAACCAATGCCCATTTCATTTCAAGCTCTGTCCTCAGTTCAATTGGTACCAAGTTTTGAGATCCTTAAAGCTTGTTGGCACTTTAAGGAGTAATAAAGCATATAAACCACAAACAGCTCACCACAGTACAAGATACTACAGCACATACTAATAAAAATCTGTTGCTAGTCTCAGAACTGAGTTTCTGTTGTCTTTCCCGTCTCCTTACCACATCATTCTACCAACTGACACCAATGGCGCCACGGTGGAAATAAGTCTTAGTAATTCCATTAATAGGCACAAGATGGCATTAGAACAGCTGATACAAGAAAAATGCATGTCAACATTCTTCCCTTGGCTTGCCTACACGGCTTAGGGTGATCCACATGGAGCAAAAATATTTCCATTTGGCTTGGGAACCAGTCTCAAAATGGTCACTTCTGTTCATCCAGGTTATGTACTACATAGAGATGCAACACTGGTTTTAGTAGAGTTGTGCAATCAAATACTACCATGATATCACAGTCAAGGGCTGTTTGTTTTCAATCACTAATCCACAAACAGTCAAATCCATGTGTGAAATAACTTATATCCTAGGCAATAAACAAAAATTTCTATACACTTCTTAAACCCAGGCATCTCAAAAGTTGAGTAGGGAAAACCATGCTTCCATATTACAGACACATTTAAAAGTCACTAAGTAGACATTTAATCTAAAGTAGAGATTAATTATTAAGGCCAGAACTAAACATTAAGCCAAACAACTGACTGCCCTTTGCATTACACGCTGAGGCCCCTTCAGCTACAGCATGAGTTCAAGTACTCCATGGCTCATTGTCACCATTGCAGTGCAAAGAGGATAAGCACTGTTTGCTGTTTTTGTCTCAGACTAGTTAGTAATTATCAGATACTTGCACAATGTCCAAACTCAGATATTATCTTTTCAATACAGCTATTAAAAACTTTCCAATAGATTCTGCTTCACTTATTTGTCAGTGTCTTGTTGGGAAGCCTTACTGTGAAACCTTACTCCCACAGTCAGAAAATTAATTAATTAATTACTTAAACTTACTCCTACAGTGAGGAAAAAAATTATTTGCCCCTCTCAACTACCATTTATTGCTGGTCACCTGAGGAGTTGTACAGGTCTTGCAATCTCGTAGTCTTCTTTTTACATTGCCTTTTTCTTAGAGAGATCACAACAGAACTACTTAAACATTTATCAAATTTGCTTTGTGACAAAAACCACTACACAAGTTAAGTAACTGGTTTTCAAGTTGGTCAGAAAATGAAATTCATCATCTTGTATCAAAACCTAAGACAGCAGTTTTCTGACCATCATCTCTTTCCTAATGAGAAACAAGCAAATCAGAGACTGTTCAGTGGCACCCTCTTATCAAATGACATACAGGACTTGTTAGGTGGATCAATGAAACTAAGATAAGGTGCCTTCTAAAGCTGCATGGGGACTTTTTCAGAGACACAACTTGGCTTCTTTTGATTCTTAGCATATACACAAATCTGTAAAATATGAACACAAGTTCATCTATAAGCATGTCTCTTCCACAGCAGGCCACTGCATTCAAAAATAATGACACCTGGCCACTTCAGGGAAGATGTGAAAGAGGGATTTACAATGAGGCCTTGAGACTGACATTTTCAACCAGTTACTGGACCGCTCCCTATACCCAACTAGTTCTAATTAGAACTGACATATGAATCAAATACCTTTGTCCAAGCAAAACTAATGTAACTTAAGTTTATTTTTAAAATAACTCAATTACCACAGTAATTGCTCATGTACAGTTGCTTGCATTTTCTCAACAGATAACTTTTCCTGCTCTAACAGCCTTTCATCATCACTAGATTATAAAGTCATTGTAGAAACATATTGGATAATAAAACTGAAAGATCAAATCTCAAAGACAGCCTTGTCCACAAGCACAGTTTGCAGACAAATTTACAAACTACCTGAATTTCAACTAATTCAGATTATCAACACATGCTCTTTCATTTAGCAATGTATAATGCACTTAAGCAAACACTGCATACAATAACTACTTAAAAACATTGCTTTGTGTCAGCCAATAAAGGAGTTTTTATTATATCTGCTAATATCTTTATTCCTCCACACTTCACCCCATTTATTTTGTTTTGGCTGAGAACAGTGAAAATTGTTTCTAACTTCCATGAGAGGAGAAGGAAGTCCTTCGAAAAATCTGGTGGCTTCATGCAGCTTCTCCTTCACATTTTTAACACAAGGAGAAGAATTTATTCTCTTTAGAGCTTCCACAGCTCACATGTCTGAAAACTTTCAGGAAGAGAATAGTACCTTTTTTGTACCAATAGTTTAATGGTACTGCTGTTTCCAACAGTTCTATTTGCATGCTTTCATCTCGAGCAATTTTGGGGCATGAAGATGCTCTAAACTGCATATGTAAGGAGAGAGTTGAAATGCAGAGCTTTACAGTTGATCCATGTTATTGAAGGTATTTCTCAACAAGCATATAAGTTACAAAGGCACCAGAAACTAGAGCACTACCATAGGACAAAACAACTTTTATATGTATTCAGATCTTAAATAGCACAAACATTGTAAATTCCCAAGACATTCCTGTCTATTAGACAGTGCTGGCCTACAGGAACTCCAGCTTCATTTGGACAGTTCAGAATTCAGTAAATCCCCAGAATGAAAAATATTTTAGCATTTTTAGTTGTATCAATTAACAGAAGTGTTTATTAATACTGCCTATGAAGTGAGATTTAATATGCAAACTTAACATAAGAAAGTCTAATTTTCAGGACTAAGGAGATGGGCATTTTCAGAAGTGCAAACTCCAGTCTCATTGCCTCGCATTTTGGTGCTCTTTCGATGCACACAGAGTCTCTGGTACATAGAAATAAATAATCACAGTATATGTTTTATGATACCTTAGTAGAAAATAACCTGAAGTCACATGTTTGGGCAGAAGTCCCACAAAATACATATTTATGTCTTGCTCTCTCCATAATTGGTTCCCTGGCACACAGATCATATATTGACAGAAAATCAGATAAGCATACATGAGGTAAGAGACTGGTACCGAGTCTAACTTTTTACTACACTATACTTTTATATATATTTTATTTTTTTTCTTAAATACATACATGCTCTTCTTCCTGATTTTCCCTATTGTGTATAGTTCTCTGCCTCTCCCCCCCTTTTTTTTTTTTACATCTTCTCCTTTCAGTCTTTCTCACCTATATAGTATAATGTGTTTTCATATCACCTCATCATCTATAATCAGTTAAGACCAGCAAAGACATGAAAAACTGGAACTATAAAAGAACATCCTAGACAGTAATATCATTGTTCTACATTTTCCAGGGAAAGTTCTCTGGCTGTTCACCTTCTCTCTGATTCCAGGCAGACCTACCTGTATTTAATTAAATTACTGGTGGTATGAATGAAGACACATTTTGGGCGTAATCAGATAATACACATGAGGAAGTTTCAACACAAAAAAAAACATTCAAAAAATTAAGATATTGGGCAAAGAGTGTTCAATTACTTCAGAGAAAGCATGCTTTTTTTAAAAAAAAGTCTTATTATATAAATATTTGCACACATAAATATATAGACATATACAGACATAAACTACAACAGAGATATGTATACATTTTCTGCAACATTTACCTGCCATTCCAAATTCTTGCAATATTTTGTTCAGACAAATGCACAGAGTAATTTTGAACTGAACTAGTCTACATACCAATTTATTTCCTGCCCCAGACTTTTTAATAAGTTTTTTATTGCCATGTAATTATATCTAGCTAATAAATGAGAATCACCTCAAGCCCAAATTGACTGAAGGAACCCTGCCTAACAAGAACCGTAGGCTCAGCTTCAGACTGACCACGGCGTAAGGCACAGCTATTATTCTGAGCAAATAATTTCCTTACAGCAATATCTACTTCTTCCGTTAATCTACACTTCTAGGTGCACTTTCTGCTTTTCGGCAGTCATACTACAAAAGGTGGGTTACTTAAGAAACAATTAGGTGCGTATACAAAACAATTTGCAGGCAGTCTTACTCTTTCAGCTTCCTAAGTGAAGTGCCTTTCAAGGCTGATTTATAACACTGTCGTCTTCAGAAGGCAAAATAATTAATAGGAGCATGGACTTCTAATTTCAGTGACTTCCAGAGAAAGTGGATTTCATTTGATTTATGATGGCCAGTGACTTTGCATTTTATCAGTTCATTCACTCATTATTTATGCTGATGACCAATTTCAATGGGTCGCTATCATCTAACTCGCTACTAATCAAAGAGAATTAGGGTTCACTGCATTATTTAGAAGCCACTAATTTATCTTCAGAACAAGTATCAAGAATAGTTTGGGGCCTTCTACGCTAAAAAGCAGCACAGCTGGCAAAGTCACAGCATTTGCTGGGTATTACAAATTAATGTCGTAAGGCTACTTGCAAGTACTACTTCTTTTCACAGAAGTTTTAAAATGGGGCAGACCGTACAGATAGAAAATAAATATGAAACATTGAAACAATAAAACGAAACACATTCCAACTGACCTCCTATGTCGAAATATTTAAAATATGTGTTTTCCATTCCCTCTGTGAGCAATTCAAAGACGCTTTGTTTAAAAAATTCTCTCTCTCCGCTAACTAAATGGAAATCTTTACACCAAAACAATCCTAGTTGGCATATTTCTCATTTTAAAACCATTTGAATGCATTCTAGACACAAGAAAATATATCAGACTGAAACTTAAACATTCAGAAATGGAGTTTTATCAGCAAGTAATAATACCAAATAATATTCAATCATCTGGGGAAAAAAGTCCTCCCATAAAGAAAGAAAAAAAGGAAAAGACAGAAATGAGTTGCCTATTTTGCTGTTGATGAGCAGAGCACAAAAACCTCATTTCAGTATTTTTACACCTTTGCACTTTGACATGCATTTATCCTCCGATTTCCTGAGGGCTTTCTATACAGCCCGCCTTGCATGAACTGCTTCGAACAGGACTTGGATCTCTCGGTGTAGGTGCAAAGCTTTTCTGAAGCTCAGGTGAAGCACATGGCCAGTAATCTACCACAATGGCACTGCCACACACCAAGGACTAGTTTTGGACTTTTTCCCAACAGGGCAACAGTCTCTGCTCTGTTTTATACAAGTTTTTAAATGCTAAGCATAGGTGAGAGAAAAGAAATAAAACATTGAACCTAGAGCGATGCAGAAAACAACCACTCCCTGGGGCCTCCATCCACACTCTTGGCAATCTTCCTGAAAATATCACCCATCCACCTGAAATGAACCTGAAGTTTAAATGTGCAAAACCGAAGATTTCCAGGATTTGGATATATACCAAAATACATATCATCAGGGCAAGAAGAAAAACCTTTCAAGCCACAGGAATGGGCCACCATCATTGTTTTTCACTGCTGTCAGCCCCTCCTCACATGCAGGTGTGATGTCAAATTATGGGAAAGGATAACCCTTCAGAAGAAATTCATACCTTTTCCCCCTTTGCATATTAAGGGATGCAAAACAGCCCCATCACCTTCCCACCCACAGATGACAGGCCTGCAGCTTTACCTCAGCACTTCCCCCACCCGCCTGTGGGGCAGGAAGCCCCAGGAGGCATGGCCAGCACTAATAACCAACACCCTGGCCTCACACCCCCACCCCTCCCACCCAGAGAAACCACCCACAAACACGGCTGGAGGCGGCAGCTGAAATAAACCACCACACACACACCAAAAATGCCCCTTGCGGGCACAGCTCCTCCTACTGGATGTACTAGCCCAAGGGAAACCCACAGGTGTGGGTTTAACTGGAGCTGTGGGGCAGGGAGGTCTTCAGTATCTCCCAAAAGGAAGTGGCATTTGGTGTGAAAAACAAAATGCTGCCACCCTCCCTCCAAAGAAATAAACACAGTACCAATGGGGTATTTCAAAATACACCTCTTAGAGTAACTTAAAAGACACTCCCCTCCTTACAAACTGCAAACTGTCATTTATAGAAGCTCTTTAACAGTTGTTTTGCTAAATCTTTTAAAAAAATTATTTATTTTTAAATGATTTTAAAATCTAAAATAAAGTGTTCAATTTCTGGAGTACCTCCATGCTACCTAAATTGTGGGGAGTTATTTCAAGCACTAGGACAACAGGAAATGGCCTCAAGTTGTGCCAGAAAAGGTTTATATCGTATATTAGGAAAAATTTCTTTGCCAGAAGGGTTGTCAAGCATTGGAACAGGCTGCCCAGGGAAGTGATGAAGTCACCCATCCCTGCAGGCGTTTAAAAGATGTGTAGATGTGGTGCTTGGGGACATGTTTTAGTGGTGGGCCTGGCTGTGCTAGGTTAATGGTTGGACTCTATGATCTAAATGTCTTTTCCAACCCAAGTGATTCTCTGATTTTACATACATACGCCCTTCTACATGCAAAGGGTGATTCCCATATGTGTTTGCCCATCATCTGAGGTCATCCTAATGGGACATTAAAATTAGTAAAAGCTGAACAATCATAGTACCACATGACACCAAAGCAAGAATCTAGAAAAACAGAATTGGAAAAATAATTATATAAGGCTACCAGTTTTATTGGACGAAAAGGGTATTTTTGTTGCCAAACGGTAATTACAATCTGATTGAAATGACTAAGTAGCCATTCAGATTAGTGTTCATCAGAGTTTTGTTCACATAAACACAACATGCTCATCATACTAATGATGTGAAATAAAACCCATGACTTGGCATAGTTTTCTGCACCATAACACAATTTACATTTCATTGTGACTAAAATCAGACTGAAACACTGCAAACTAGTTCATCGTTACACTGCTTGCATTTTCTTTGCTGTTAATAAGCATTAAAAGGATTTTTCTCAAATAAGAATGTACATCTAACTTACCAAAATTCAGTCACTTCTACTTCTGTTACTAAAAACAGTCTGTACACCAAAACCTCCCAGGACTATTCAAATTTCTGCATTCATATCAGTAAGCATACAATCTCTTCTACTAATGAATGCGTTGTTACAAAAGAAGGATGCACATCAATGAAATCAGCAAATAGTGGGGTTTTTAATGGAAGTTAAAAAATTGAAGTCTTCAGTCTACAGCACACCAAACCCTTAAAACATAATAATATGAAAAAACATTTTTGTGTATATAGGAGACAGAGAAGGACTTTTGTTTTTGTTCAATTGTTGTTTTCAAATTTTCAGCTTGCAGACAAAATTCAAAAATGTTCCAAGACATACAAAACTGCTCATATGCTTCAGAAACCTGTTTCTATAACCAGCACTAAGCCAACATCCAGACTGAATTAAAAATACCTTAATCTGTAGTAATTAGTTAATATAGTGGATACTAGTGCTAATGTGAAAATGGCAGGACATTAACAGATCAGGATCTAAGTAGCATTTGCATCACGTGTTTATTACATAAAAGAAGCTTAATTAATCTGCCACAAATATTGAGCAAGTGAAGTCTCCCAAATCTCTCATTTGGACAGACAATATAAAAAGGTAATTTATAATTTATGAAAATCCTGAGTGAAAATCTCAAGCAGATCTACTTAATGTCACACGCACCAAAAAAAAAAAAAAAATTAACCAAAAAGCCCACAAAGAACAAACAGAAAAAACAGCCATCATACTAGTTTTCCAAGAAACTGAATTCCTTAATGCACTGAGAATAGCAGTGAAAGACAAAGGTGTGAGAAATGGCCTAGGTACTGGGTAAAATGGATAATATTTTCTGTGCTGAACAAAACTATGATTATCTCCATGAATATGTCCACTAAGGCCAAGAACCGAACTACATATCATTAAAACCAGAGATATATAGCAAGATTAGTTTACTTCAACTGCGGTAACAAAATCCATGAGCATTTGCAAAGTCTGTAGTCCAGGGGAAAAAAAAAAATTATTATTATCTTCCTGGAATTGCCATATATACTTTCACCATTTCTCCAGGACCACGTCTTTATAAAGTAAAAGATCCACCACAAACTGCAACTGGATTCATCCCAACAAAAGCAACAAGTTTTATACTAGTAACAATTTCTCTAGGAAGTCTGGAAAGGGACACACTTCAAGACTGAAATTTTTCTCATTATCTTTGTAGACAAGTATAATCTCCAAACTCTCTAGAGGTCTCCCTTACATATATGTATCTGAAGTTACTATTTGCAATGAATCATAAAACTCCCAATTAAACAAAAAAAAAACCCAAATCATCAAACGCAAACAGAACAGCCTTAAAGAACAGGGTGTAGTGGGGAGGAACGTGACCACAAGAGAAACGAAAAAGGTGCTTCACAAAAAAGTCTTCCTTTTTCACCTGATCTGCCATATTCTTAGAATAAATAACAAAGCTGCTGTCTGACTTCTATTTTTTAAAACACATTTTTAGCAATTATATATTTATCAATAGTATTGAAATTTTTTTTATATTTTCCCCTCTAAACAGCTAGAGATTTTGCATTCCAAACAATTGAACAAAGAGATTTTTAGACTCTGATACGACCTCTTCAAGCAAGCTGCTGTATAACTTCCATTGTTCATAAAATCCTGAATATGTACATCCCCAAGTCCCCCCCCTCCATTCAATATATATGAAAATGCAATTTACTGTACGTCAAATGAAAAACGCAGTTTTCAAATGCATGACAACAGGTGCTAGTTAAATGATCAGATGCTATTTGTTACCTAGTCTCTTACTCTCATTTGCAGCATGATAAATTGCATTTTAGCAGAGTACTGCGATCTAAGGGGTCCTGACATGCTTTTATTGATTTGCATAGGTTATATGCATGTATTCCTGTTTGTAGGCAAATAGGGCCATGACTAAATTCAAGTCACCGTGCCTCTGTTTCAAGAAAATTGCAGTCATCACAGGGGAGCCAAGATGGAGTGAGGTTGGGTAAAAGAGACACATGCAGCCCATTGGAATCTTAGAACCTCTCTTAAGATTTATAGGCTGCAGGATTCTTTTGGGCTTCAACATTATTCTTAGTAAACCCTTTCTGTCTTCAGTTGTTTATAAAAACTGGCAGCTTTACCAAAGACAGAAGCTTATGTTGTAGGTAGCACAATTTAACGTAATAGCAATAGCCTGTCCTCCAAACATCCTGATACTGATTTTGAAAGAGAAACAGTGCATATCCTCGATTCCCTTTACCATACTTCGAAAGGTTTTCTTATTACTAAACAGTAATCATCTCACCCGCATTTACACAACACTGTGGCCCCCGTTAGTTAAGGTTAGCTAATAAATCTGTTCTCTCTTACATCTTCTCAAGTCAGCCAGTGTCATTACTCCCCTTCTCAACAAGAAGAAAAAAATCCCGCACAAAAAGTTTACAAACCTTTCCTACAACGTAAAAGTAACAGCTCTAGAATTAGGAATTGAAACTTCCATGCTAGCATTTTCTTCAGGCTGGGAAAGATGTGATGCACCATCACCAGAATTCGCATACAATTCCCCTAGTTTAGTATCAGCACATGCACACGTGCCAGCACTCACCCCATTAACTGAAGAGAAAGCTGCTGGAACATACACAATACCCCTAATGCAGGAAGATTATCTCTATACACGCACACACATCGTCCTGTATCACAGATTTTGGAACTGGCATGCAACGTTCAGACTGGTGTCAACCTATACAGGCTACTGATCCAATCATTTCCTTGTAAATTTGCACGTTACTGATAAAGGTTCAGGTTACTGAAAAAACTGTTAATCTATCAGCAAAAGGATTTAGACTTGACAGGCACACTTACACCTCAGAGTATTCAAGAAGTTCTTATTTGTTATTTCAGTACTTAAAAATTCATCGAAGAACTGTTTCAGTGCGGTAGTTTGATGGCATTCGAAAGTTGTGTTCTTCACTGCGTCTGTATCACAATCCCTAAAGCAAATCAAAATTAATCTAATTGCCAATTTAAGATCCAAAAATGAAATACATAGTATTAGGAAAAACAGGGATAAAATTAGATCAATACAGAATTCAGCATGTCAGAAAATACCCTAATTTAACACAGACTGCTGCATTCAAGTATTACTAATATTCTAACTAGAACTGCTGTATGTGGGTCCCAAAGAACATCTAAAATAATTACCCACATTATCAGTTTTACTTCCCTACAGGTTTCCCAGTTTATCAAGATTCCATTGCGTGTTTCTCAACAAAGAATGAACTACTCTGTTTAGAGAGACTATAAAATTGAACGATCAGCACATCAAGATGCATCCTGGAAACACTTTTCCCTACTGTCCACCCAGCATGTTTTCATGCGGTTTAGCAGATGAAAATGATGTACTGACAGAGGCCAAGAAGCAAAACATGGTAAGAGTTATATCTGATTTAAACCAAACCTGGAAACTCGTTATTGATTATAAAGTATGGGGTTTTTTAAGACTAAATCTATTTGGAAAAGCCATCATGAACAAAGCAACATTGCAAAATATTCTTTTAAATTGTACACAGAAAGCTGTCCCCTTTGGAGCATCTGCAAGAGACAAAATACTATTCCACAAATTTGTAACTTCAATATTATATGATTTTGTGGAAGTAATATTTACACAGTTCTGCCTAGGAGGAGGAAGACTTGCAGGCCCACTCATGCCTCCACACTAACCTCTCAGTAGCAACACCTGCCTGTGGAGTTGCATGATCAGCAACAACAGGGGAATGAGTCAACTAAGAACCCTTTTTTTCCTTAGATAATTTTTGACATGGGTCAGTTTCTGATTTGGCCCACTATTCAGCCCCAACTATTATAAAAATGAAACAACTGAAGTGCCCTATGACCAATGGAGTGGAGGAACAAATGGTAAGGCTTATGTAGAATCATAGAATCATAGAATGGCCTGGGCTGGAAGGGACCTTAGAGATCATTTAATCCAACCTCCCTGTTGTGGACAGGGACGCCACCTCTCGACTAGGTCAGGCAACACGTGAGAACCGAACGGGAATCGAACCTGCGATCTTTGGTGTTTCAAGCACCATGTTCAACCCACCGAGCTAAACCATGTAGGTTGGCACCGCCCATCAGATTACCATTTATTAAATTACAGTCTCAGTCAGAAAACACAGAGAAATATTTCACATAGAATAAAAAGCTTACAAGCACAGCAAAACAGAAGAAACAATGAGCAAAGGGAGACAGGAAAGCAAAAGTGAATTCTGCAAGACCACAACAAAAAGGCCACTGTCAAAGCTTTGTATGCACTGTGTATCAGAAGAATTTCAAAATAAAATTTCAAGAGGTAAAAATGAGATGGCTTGCCAGATGCTTTTGGGAAAGGTACAAGATGTAGCACAGCAGAAAGAATATGTTCCATCTAAAAAATATTTTGTATAAAAATACACTCATACATGAAGTATTTAGTGCTGAATTTATATGGCTGTATATTTGCAAAGGAGGAAACATGGTGAAAATAAAGGTGCAGCCATTTTTACCTATCTACAAGAAATATATTTGACTTTAAATTCCATTTAGAGTATTAACATTTAAAGGCAGGAGAATCACAGGAATGTCTAAGCAGAGCTGGCCCCCACAATATGACACTCACCCATGAATGATGGGATAAACAAACTGCAAAAAATCAGAAAAAAAATCTGTCAATTTGCCTAATAATATTCAAAACCTACTTAAAACAAATTTATCAACCTGAGCCACTGTAATTCAGTTCCTTCAAGTCATTTTGAGACAGCAAGAATATCTACTCCTTCCTAAATGAATTCTTGCCCTCCTGATTTTCAACCTTGAAACCTTCTTAAGTCTCCTAAAATGGCACATAGAATGAAAAATAATCTTGCGTATTATCACGCTGTCAGTGAAAATAATTACTACTTGCAGCATATTGGTATTGTCTCTACTTAGCCTGTTGGGCTCAATCTTTAACCTCAGGTTCACTTTCATGCATAGCCTGTAACAACAGGCTTATGCTCTCAGCTTGCCAAAGGTATTGCCTGTTAAAGCAAACTTTTAGAAATAGGTCATAATTCAAAACCCGTGATATTTTACTCTGGTCACTGATACAGGCTGGTATTCAAGAAGAATATTCACCAGCACTCAAGCCTACAAGCACTCCTTCTCTCCAAAGATCAGTTTGTTCGTCCTTCCCAGCCAGGAGACTAAATAT
Source organism: Trogon surrucura (assembly GCA_020746105.1). NCBI lineage: Eukaryota > Metazoa > Chordata > Aves > Trogoniformes > Trogonidae > Trogon > Trogon surrucura. Next base: position 24,677,193 of record CM036621.1, on the reverse strand, counting down.
ATGCTAGAGTGGCCACAAGCACAGCACACTACCACAGTGAAAGTCTCTTTTTAAGACAGCAATTAAGCACAACTTGAATAGCCCCGCAATTAAACGAGGCACTAAGTTACCTGAAATGAAAGCACAGAAAGGTGTAACATTAACAATGACATCAGCTGATCTCTCCTTAACGATAAAAATCCTCAGGCTAAATCTATGATAGCTATTTCATAACTAAGCAATGGGGGGCGAAAATAAAAAAGTCAAACCCTGTATACCCAGTAAAAGACAAACAAGTTTGCAAAGTAAAAACAAAAAAAAGAAAAAAAAAAAGAAATTAAAATGGTTTTACAAGTTCTGTATTTAAAAATTCAAGTCTGCAGAACCAAAAAAGGCTCTGGGGAAAAAAAGGCTCTCTTTCTTGCTAAAGATTTTGCCTCTAGTACAAATCACCTATTTGTATTAACCTCAGAAAATATATGAAAGCTTCTTCAGTTTCCCCCTAATGAGAGAAATTTAACATGGTTGGCATAACTTTCCATAATAATATTTCTATGCAACATCTTCACTAACACTTCAAAAGCCATCAAAAATTTAACAAAGAAAATTATAATTAATGTTACAAAACAGAGATGAACAAATTAAAGTAAGTGGCACTATCAAGTTATTGTTTTTCTCCCCCCTCCTCCTGCTATGTGGAGAGATAATTAGGATTGCCTGACTTACTGTTAATTTACTCATGCAAAATACAAAAAGGAGGATCATTTCCATATTGGGACATGTCTACAGAGGGGAAGTATGCCTTTACACAGACAAACTTATGACTGACCATTGTATCACCTCTTATGGTTATGGTACTTCAAAATCGTGGGTTTCTCATATTTTTGCTCTCTCCTCCCCTTATTTCATGGTCATCTTCTTGTAACTTTCACTGAAGCTGTAGTCCTGTAAACAATTTTCTGTACTTGCATAAATTCACACGTGAATAGTTTGAACACACTTTTTCTGCAAGGCTAAAGACACTTGGGAAAATTCCCCAGAACCTAGCATTAACTTCAAGAGTAGAGGGGATGTCTAGCTCATGAAAATATATGGAAATCCTTCAAGGACCACTTTGTTTATAAGGGCACATCTATTGCAGTGAAAGGCATTTTTACATAACTGAGTAATAATTAACACTAGTACATAAAAACTTTGATAACTTACTAACAAGTATTTTGTAGATGTAGGTGACCACCACAAAAGCAGCTCTCCATCACAGAAAGAAGACTGTTAGGTACTTGTAAAAAAATACTTGAAAGATACCTTAATGCAAGAGTCCATCATTGCAGAAGGAAGTCTAAAAAAGCTCAGAAGAACTTTAAGAGTGCGGTAAAGATAAAACACATGCCTGCAAACCTTTCAGAACTAAAATCTGATGTGGAGATCTACATTGCAATTAACACCCAAGGTGGAAAATTGAAGAACTTTCTGAAAGATAATATACAAAGGAATTTTCTCACATGAACAGAGAAGCAGCAAATCAGAGTTAGTGTTTCAACCATCAAAAAGGTTAACTCCACAGATGAAATGGATTTTCAGGGCAACCTTTGCACATTCGGGCCTTCATATTGGGAAGCTTGTCAAATAAAGGCACTCAGAAAGGAAAGCAAGTAGCCACGTCAAATCATACATGCAAGCTCGAGAGGTTGAAATACTATCCCCATGCGTAAACAGTAAATCCATCTGCATTTTAGCAACCCTCTATCTAAACCCTGCTCCCCCTGGAAAAAGTGTGCTCAGCAGTATTATAGCACATACACTTTGTTTGTGCTTATTAAATAAAAAGAAGGGATCACCTTCAACCATATTAATGATGGACTGGTGGATGAAGGATGTCTGAGAAAATTCACAACATCTGTTTGCTCCACTCTCTTCTCAGCATGCTGCACCTATTCCTCATGCTTAATGATGCTCATCCACTCTGCAAGTTTTACGAACAAATGTGTGTTTAGCCACATTCATCATTCTGAATGAGCGTTCTTGATGAAGCATCCACTGGCCTGTTTCGCTCTTTCTGCTACACTTTAACAAATGACAACTGCTCTACGTATTTTTCATTTGTTAAAAATAAAAAGCTAAGTGAAGAATAGGCCCAGCAAATTTTTCTTTTACTCCTCTGGTAACTTTACTAGAAAATGGAACACTACATGCCTCTAAACTGTATAGAAGTTCACACGCACAAATCTAAATGGTGCATACATAGGTACGGTATTTTCCTAACACTACACAGCAGAATACAGTGTTACAACAGCATATCAGAAAAACAGTCTATCCTATACCAACCCAAGCAGTTCAATCTTCTCTTGAAAGTGACATACTATGTCGCACTACGATCAGCTAAGGCACTGATTCTGTGATGTACACAATGCCTTGACACAAGACACTTGGCATCTTTTGGTACTGGGCCAGCAATACATCAGTGGACACCTGCCTTCCATTTTTCAGCTTTCCTCCTTTAAAGCAGACCAATATTTGAAGGAAAATATACGTTTCTCAGAAAACACATGTGCTGTAAATGCCAGCCTAGGAATGAATTCAACCATGAATAACAATGCATGTCAAATCCATGTTATTTTTATCAATGGGGAAAATGGACTATAAAGAATATTAGTGAGTAATCAGACCTAAAGAACCAAATCAAATACAAAGACAGTGCTCAGAAAATTTTAAATGTGTCTTTCAGAACTTAAGAGTAACTCAATTGTCATTTGAGTTAGTGTACAGAAAAATTAAAATGTTCATCTCAGTACTAGTTTTCCTAAGCATGTCTTCATGAGATTACCGATGCAGTACGCACAGTGGAACATACTCAGACTTGTCTTCTGGTAGTATTTTCTATTTTTCCAGAAACTATGTAGATTAAATGACGTTTTTCATGAAAGGATTCTACTGCTGCTTAACGGTATCTCTATGCTTTACTGATTGAGCCTTTGCAAGCCCCTTCTGGTCTGTATTGGTACTCTGCACTAGTTATATCCAGGAGGTCAGTGGATGCATTGGATAAAACATGTTACATTCTGAAATATGAATGACTTTTGTTATGAAGAATGTTTATTGCAAGACAAGCATTGTGGTTCTTGTCTTCATGTTACCTTTTTAATAACTAGGTTAGGGAGGGAAAAAAGTGGATCTTGTAATGGGATCTTCCAAAGTTTGCCATAGGTCGCCGTCCTCTACAACAGCTTTCTTTGAATAACATATTTTGTGATAGTTCACAATGAAATAATTATGCATCAAAAGAAATGAGGGAGGAAGTTTTGACTTCTATTTCATAAAAAAAATCTCTACTTATAAAAAAATAAATCCTAAACTCATTGTGTCCAGACCAAAAAAAAAGCCATGATAACTCAAGAAGTTATAATTCCCTGAGTAGTAGCATCCAGAATCAAACATGCAGAATTTCTCAGATACTGAAACTATTTTAAAAAACTGTACTGCCCATGTATCTTTTAAAGCCAATCAGTAAACATAATATTGAAAATAATTGCTTACTAAAGCAGATAAAAAAATTTCCATTAAAACCTCTTTCTTTAAATAAATTAATACTGGCATATATTAATAAGGTCACTGAGAATAGCATTCCTCCAAACCAAAATAGCCTTAAACTTACATGCTAACTTATATCAATTCCTTAAACTTAGAAACTGGCTAACGCTCAACTAGGCAATGAGCGAACTGGACTAATTATCAGAATTCAGACTTCTCCAACCTGGGAGTGACAGTGTAGCATTAATGTGCAACTCTGCAAAACCAGTGGTATGGTTGGACAGAGGAAAGATATTTTATCTTGTTCTGGAGACTCCACACATAACTTAGGAGGCATCACAACATTAAAACAATGAAAACTAATTAAAAGTTTTACAAATTATATCCCGCTTTTCCAATATTTTAAAGTAAAAACTAATATTGTCTCTCTTCGATCTTATCTGAAGTCATTTTAAAGTAAAAGCCAGTGTCAGGTCCCTTCAACATTATCCGAAGCCATTAAGTCAGAGATATTGACTGGAAAACTCACCACAAAGCAGCATTTGTTGGTAAGTTATGTTCCATAACAAAACTGCATGAAGTTACAGAACACAGATGAGAATTACTCAAATTCAATAAAAGTTACCATAAATCAGCATGCATTGGTGTGCCCTTTCACAAATTAGTACAACGTAAAATGAAGATCATGATTTACAAGAATCAATTTTTTGCCAAGGTTTAGTGAGAACTTCCTGTGACGTCTCAACATGGATAAAAAGAGGGCAGAGGAGAGAAATACATACTAGATCAAGTGAAATACAAGAAAACAAAATCACTAAAATTTAATAGAAATTGAAACAAATGTCTATTCATGCTGCTCTGAGGTATAAGTACTCAAGGAATCCATTATTATATTTAACAGAAAATTGTCCATGACAAATTTATAAGCTTTATAGAAAATAATCCTCTTCAGACATCTACAATGAATATTGTAAAAGCACTGATAGCAGCTGTGCATTTTTGTTATAAAAAGGAATTTGTAATTATAATAAAACATACAAATTACTAGTTCCTTAAAAAAGAGTGTCTCTGATCATCATATTTCAGAAATTAGGTCCCATAGAGGATTTTTTTAATATAGAAAAATTAATTTACATTTTTTGCTACAAATTATTTCTTCTCTACTGCAAGATTGATCTGAAAACAGAAGAAAGGATTTATGCAAAAATAACCTCAAGGGGATCATTACAGAAACACAAAAAGTAATTTTCTACTAGAACTGTAAAGTGTATTTGCAATAGATACTTAAAAATATGGCTGCAAAACACATAAAACATACAAATGAATGGGATTTACTACAACCGCAATAATTTAAATGGCATCTTGATTTAACTGAAAGACTGATTAAGCCACAAAGCATAGTTTCCAATGGGAGGGAGGAGGACACTTTTGCTAATTTGAGAGTGATATTTAAAATTGACACACGTAGTTTGTAGTATGTAGATACGTAGCCATCACATTCATACTCGTGACTTACATATGCATAGAGTGGATGTATAGTTTATTAGACTTCCTGAAATAAATTTATAGACCTAATTAACAACTTGACAGAAGAAAGAAGAGGGCGGTGGGGAAAGAGAGTGGTATCGGAAGCAACAAGTAAAATTCCATACCTCTATAAACCTGAGAAACTCAAAACCTGGAGTATAGTGCTCTTATCTAAGCAGAGGAGCGGCGAGCGATGCGAGCACTCATTCCCACTGGCATTGGAGAGCAGCAGCCTCCTTTGCAAGCGGTCCCAACAAGTCCACAAATGTCAGCGCGCCCTTCTATGACTGGCAAGGGAGGCTACAGAACTTGCAAGGCAGGTACAGTCTGAGACATACATTAACTCAAACTGTACAATAGGTCTCAAGAAACACATCACAGTCCTTTTGAGAAAATCGGAGCACAAATAACCCATAGATTACTGCAAATTACTCTGACAAAAATAAGTCCAAGCATATCTGACAGTAAAATTACACTCTCCTCAACAACACTATCCCTTAGGTAATCCCCCTTCTCTCCCCATCCCGAATGTTAAATTGTCTCTTAGCTTTATAACAAATCAAGGCTAAAAGCTGCACACTGGCAGTAAAGCACTTCTTTTCATCTTACATAAATTTTATTTCTTCTCAATAGCATCAAGTGTGGTGTATTTTATGAAAATTATGAGAAGCACCACAAAGAAATAAAATGTAAATGATACGACAATTCAAAGCATCCGAGGGGCACTGGTTTCTGCTATCTGCAAGAACATCGCAGAATTTTTTCCTCTATTGCAGGTTGAGTTTATGATCTTCCATGGAAAAACAACGCCTCTGAGCTTTGGGGGATTGTACTTCATTTTCTCCTCAAGGATGCAAAAGGGTTAATATATTTTAGACCCCTACAAATACGATGATCTCAGCTGAAAACAATGCTGTCACTCATAAAATATTGAAGAACAGCAGCTAGGGCAAGATTTAAGTTCTTCAATAAAGGTCTTGTCTTAAAACCTGCTTTAGTTTTCTTATGGTCAGAATCAGAGGTTCTATACAAGTATTCTCTCTCTTTTTCTGTTTTTCCCCTCCTATGTATGATTTTATTCAGCATTGAAGGCAGCTCATTTTTTTCATTTATCTGCAGAATCAATCTGACACATAGTAATCTTACACACAGAAATCAGAGAAATGTGAATGGGGACAGGATGTAGTAAGGCAGAAGGTGGAAGAACTGCTGACAGAAGATATTTGTGACCACTTCAGCATACATTTCAAAAGCAGTTTATACATCCAAATAACTTAATTCTGATATTTTCCCCCGGGGACAATTCCATATCCTAAAACAGGTTCTTTAAACTTTTCTCCTCCTTATAACCAGCTATAATTTTAACCCAAATGCTGCTCTTCATATTTTGGCTTCATCCTTTTAAAAAGTTCCTGTCCTGTATTTGTAACTGCACTTCCCCTCTTTCTCCATGTACCCTCACATATTCTTGAACTTTCTTTCCAGAAACATGTCACGAACTAAGGCAGACTGTGAATGTGTATGGCCTAGTGCCACAAAACAAAATAATAATAAAAGCATATTATATAAAATATAAAAATACCTGCATTATATAAAATAAAAAAATACCTGTATATGGTTCCCAAAATTTCACTGTTCATGACAGGTTTCATCTACTTAGATGTCCTTTATTACATATACTTCTCCCCATAACTGCCTTCTATCTTCCTATCTCTATATAGAGATTGTTTATGCTGAGGAGACTGTTAGAACCTCTCTTCTCTGATGGGATACCTGAAATTTCACCAAGTGAAAATCTTCTGGTTTTTCCTAGGTTCATTTTAGTCTCTACCACTCTCTTTGTGCCATTTCCCTACTTCCACAAATGACCAAGACTCCTCCAGTTTTGTATCTTAGAAACAGTTATTGTGCTGCTTCCTTCCATACTGAGGCATACAGGTATCTTTTAAAGGTCCCCAGACATACTGAAGAATCTGGACCAATTCAATTTACTTAAAACAGTGAAACAGTAATAAATAAAGAAATCTTTGGCACTAGGATTTGGTAGTAGGATAGTAAAACACTTATAACAGGAGGAAATATAGCAGAATAGTTTTGGCTGGTTCAGACAATACAAAAGTGAACTCATAGAATACTTCAGAAACTGAGAATCAAATTAAGTGTTTTGTCCTAATGGCAAGAGGCAAACTGCACTTTATGAGAAGAATTTTCCATTCAGTGTTCAGCATTTTCCTCTTAAGTTCTTAAGTTCCTCACTGTCATGAAGAAACGTTGAAAATGCAAGTGCACAGTGTTAAAAAATGCACTTGCTATTTAAGAAGTGCCAAATTAAGACTCTTCTGTGCAACTTGAACACAATCTTAGAGTATATATTCAATATAATGCAATCACACAATCATGTTGGTTTCTGACATTACTCAACTCTCTAAACAATACTCTGCCAACTAAGAAGGTACAATGAAGGGACAACTATGTACATGAAGGACCAGGGTAAGAGCGGAGAATGGGGACCAGCTGAGCAAAGACGACAAAACAAACAGCCAGGATGGGGTATAGATCCTTGGGACAACTGACCCTGGGACCTGGCAGGCCTCAACACAAATGAAGGAAAAGCTGGATATGCAAGGGAAACAATGAAAGAGATCTCACATCTGACAACCAAAATGTCTGGGCAAAGATGAAAGCCAGAATATGACAAAGAAGATTTGGATGCCTATTCTTCCCAAAGATTTTGATCTTAACTCTTTCATAAAATCTAGTATGATATACAAGGAATATGACCACATTTTAAGATAGGCTGCCTGTCAGATTTCCTAATCACATATGAAAAAAACCCCCAGAGGCCTGTGTAGCATGTGATAACAAAACAGATGTGGCCCAGGAAATAAAATTAAGTTACAATGGAGGCCAAAACTGATCAATTTGATGTTATCTTGCTCAGTACTGTTGTCCACGAACCACTTGATGCCCAGCATCAATAGTGAAAATTCACATACCACACGAGGTCCACCTGCTCCATCCAGTTTAACAAATAAATAAAAGACAAATAACAAGTTTCTAAGGGCAAGATAAAACCAAGAGTACAAGGCCTTATTTAGGTTAGTTGAAGATAAAGGTGATCTTAATTCTCCTTATTTTCTTGTTGGTATATCCACAAAAATAATCCCACTATCAAACTTGAAACTTAGGTTGTTATTTTTCTGTAACTCCAGACTTGCTTTGCCTAAGCACAATATTTGACAAGACTGGCCTAACAGCCCTCAGCACATGACAAGATGAAAAAGATGCAGAACAATGTTAGCTTGACTCACTATCTGTTCATATCAATCTATTTCCAACAATATAGATAAAAACGACATAAATATTTTCATTTACTGCTATTCTGTATTCTTGGATGAGAAACATAGTAACTTCTCTTTGCGTGTTCTTTGGAACCAAACAATTTCCAGTGTGTTAAACAAAATTTCCAATACGATTAATTCAAGTTAATCTCAAAAAGGGATACTTAGATCTAAATCTTAAAATGCTTTCAAGTTACGTAGTGCTTTACAAGTAATTCGAGAAGGCCCAGCAATTCCCCTCTCACAACAATAGATACTCAAGAGAATCAGGACAACCTAAATACTTGAAATGCTTACTACACTGTGATGCCTTTAAAAAAACCCTTACATTCTTCAATAATGTTGTGCTTGCTAGTAGCATCCAGAGAAACTTTGTTTTCATCTAGCTTTATCGTACAACCCTATTTAAAAATGTCAGGACATGAACGTAGACTGACACATATAAATATTTCACATTGACTAATAAAAGGTTGACATATAAAGAATAAATATTGTGTGTGCTAGAACCAGCCTCTACTTCAGACACACCTGAGTTCACATCTTTTAAATAGGACATGTCAGCACTAAATACCCTGACGAAATCAGACAGACCACACACCTGTCATTGACTTAACTGGGTAAGAGACATGACTGGTGCTCAGAACTTGAGTCAGAAATGCAATTATCTGGCAGTAAGAAAATTACACTGAAAGAATGAAGTTTAGCAGAGACATTTTGCCATTGTTGGTTTGTTTCTTATATAGAGGCCATTTTACTACTTTGAAGTGATAAAGAAAGTTTAAATATATTTGAGAAAAAAATGTGAATACCACAATGTAATTTATTCTGGTATAATTTTGTACTTTCAAATTTTTTTTTTACTTATTATTATTACATAAACCTAGCATATAAATCCAGATAGCAAATGATTTTGATTATTGCAATAAATGAAGTTATGTGTAGCGGTTTGACCACACAGTATGGCATCATGATTTAGCAGAAATTTACAAATTTTAGTGCTATTGCTACACTGTGTGAAGACTTATACTGCACAGTTTTACTCTAGGATCATTTCTAGGGTATGACACCTAAACCTTGACAAAGCTACATCCATCCTCTAAGTATATATGGCACAAGTACAGCACATTCTTGAGACGGATTTAGCACAAAAGACTATTTTATAGTTTCTTCATAATAAAAACCTCTCCAAACATGATTTTCTCATAGTTTGCCTTCCAGGTACATGCAGATTTTAGAGTGTGTTGACTTTTCCCACCCCCCCCTTTCATGAATTGGAATTAATCCATTTCACATAGCAAGTAGAGCATTATGTGTCCAGCTGCCCCTGTGTGTCCTCCTTTTCCATCAGGAAATTTTGCTAGGATAGAACTTGAGGACTTTTGGCTTTTAGTAAGCACCTGACCAGAACTGTGGGCACATTTCACTAAGTCCTCCACAGAAGTACACAACTGGTACTTTGCACACTCAGTATGTTAACTGCTTTCCAGAAGCATTAGCTCACTTCCTAATGCACTACATAGAGCAAATATACATATATTTCTTTCTCAGAAATTCCAGACAAAAAGCAGAAACCTTTAATAAATATAAGGCTTGGTCTACTCCTGGCTGTTCAGATGTGACACAAGTCTTATCTGTACTTGCAATTCTTCAAGAATGTTATTTTGTAATAACAAGGTTGCTTCCTGGCTAATTTAAGTTTATACACTTTGTAAAAAACCAGATTAAACTGAAAGAGACGTTCATATCATTCATAGCAATGCATACAGCATTCACACCAAAACTAATAAAGAACATAACTATATAGATACAACTATTTTACATTTTCATTTTACTGTTTCCTAGGTAAACTTTGTGTAGCAGAGCACTAAACAAATGTTTTAAGTGTGAAGGCGTTCCCATCTCAGCCTGTAACAGACACAAATTTTGATTAAATGTTGCTTAGTAATTACTTTCCAACCAACCCAACTATTTATTCTAGTCAAACTTCTCCTTCTAGGAGGAGAAAGATTAACTGATCTCACTTGCTCGCAGCATCGCCTATAGCCTTCAGTCTCATATGTCATAATGAGTTAAGACAAATAAATTACAAAACCAAAACGTTAGGAGGACACATTATCACTTGCTTTAAAGAGGTCTTATATGGCTATTGTAATATTTGTAAAGCACTTTGGATTCCCAGATAAAAGTTGCCATACACACAGCAAATATTATCACTAATGAACATTACAAACACACAGCTCTTCCTTGAGGCTCTGCTCTGGCTGTAACAACACTTGCTTGTTCTTGGCTCTCATTCAGTCAGCCCCAACACTTGAGAAACAATCTGGGGCTCGAACTAAAATAAGATATGAAAGGGCATAGAAACAAAATAGAACACGGGGGCAGGGTAGAAGTCAACAGAAGAGATTGGGAAAGGGGTGAGACTGCTCTTGGAACTTCTGGCAAGAAGAAACAAAAATGGAAAGTAATGGCTTGAGGAGAACATGAGGCAAACAGCTCAGCTTGGTGTGAGAGGAAAGTCCAGAGAACTCCCAGAGATCTAAGGAAAAAAAAAAAGAAAGGAAAAATATTAAACTCAGAAAGATCTCCTGGCACAGAGAAAGATGGTTCGACAGGTTTGAAAAATGAGCAAACTCTCAGGTGTGGACAGAAATATGCATAGAGCTGCCGATGTAATGAGCTTGGCCTACTGTGAAACCACCACAGCTCTAAGCATATGCACATACAACAGACAACTCATCCCTAGAGTAATACCTCCATGTTTCTTAAAAACCTGTCAAAAAATTACATTACATATCCTTTTGCAGTATTTTCTTTTGCAACATAAATGCAACAACACACACAAAAATATCAACCTGTGCCAGTGGTGAGAGAGCAAAAGAGAGACTATAGCAAGAGATCTTCTGCTAGTTTTGAGTTCTAAATTTCAAATTATCTTTGTTACAGGAGGAAAAATCTCCCCACGCTCTTCTAGCTTCTTCAAATATGAGAGAAATCAACAATGGCCAGACAGGTGACACGTACCTGAATGTCTGAAAGATTTTCAGTCATATTTCTTTAATTCTGAAAGCAACCATAAGTGTTTCTTTGCATTTGCTTTCTAACTTCTGGGTATGATCCATGCAACATTAGAATATCAAGCCTTCAGAGCCAACATTAAGATTTCAAAGTGCTGGGAGCAAAGCACACAGAGTGGGAGAAAAAGGGAGCAAATTTCTAATGCAAAGATGTGGAATCCCAACTGATAGGGCTGATTCTACAAGCACACCCATGGGTTCAGACTCCTGCCTTCTTTCACACGGCAACAACGGCAGGATCAAAGTCTAAGACTACTAAAGACAGAAGCTCTTTCTTTGTATTCAAATTCAAAACAGAACAGGCAGCATCAGAGAAGATAAAAAGAAAACATCCCAAATAAACAAGGCAGGGCTAGGTTACTCCCTCGAACTCCTGTGGGTTTAGGCATGTAACTTGCCAAAGAACATTTAGAAAACAAACAGATGTTTTTATTCCAAAATAGTGGTCAAGACAAAGTAAGTCTTAAAAGTTCAAGTATTCATAGCATCAGTAAGTTAGGATATAATCCCCTCAGCCTGCTAAGGTACATATACAAAGGAGAACATTACGCCACACAAATGTAAGACTAGCTTGTTTTGAATGACTAAACCACAATTCCACTCTGATTTTACCTCACAGTCTTCAGCTTGATAGACTGCATTTTATTTGCATTACAAACTTTTCTAGAAAGTCAATACTGCTGAGAATGAATCTTGACAAAACAGGCATACAGGAGCCTGTGCTCACACGCTGCTAAAGCTGCCTTTTCTGGGGCAAAGATTACACACAACAGCTGCTCCTCAGTGGAGCCTGCTCAGCTGCAGCAAGGTGTCCTAACAGAACTAAGCTCCTCATGCTTCAGCAAAAACTGGGCAGCCTAAGCCACTATATTACAAACAGAAGATCCACTGAATTGATACCATACACAGCCACTGTTTTCCCCAGCCCAGCCAAAACCAGCTCTCAAACACACGTGAAAAAGACACTGAGAAGCCAACGATCTCTTAACAAAGAATGTTCCATTACCTATTTTGCTAGTAAAGAAACCAAACAGAAAAACCAGACACCAGTAAGAGAAATGTATTTTTTAACTTGACAGTGCCATATGGTTTTATGTTAGACTTCCAGTCCACATTGTGTTTATCCTACTCAGTTGTTTTTGCTAAATATCATATATTGGAAAAGTATGCTTAAGATGAAGAGGCTTTCCTTACTTCTCACACTGTAGAATGCAATTTGTAAGATGCATTCATAAATTTAGAATGTTTTTTTAAGTTCTAATCTGGAAGTAAAAGCTATCTTTGTGTACACTAACCATCTAATACTATCTGCTCAAAGGTGACTTGCTGGAGAGCAGCAAGTAAAGCTAAATATTGCTCCCTTTAGAATGCATCCTGCTGTTAAAATGTCATTGTTTGCATAATAGAGGACTTCATGTCTTTAACCTTTGGTGTAAATACTGTAAATGATATTTCTTTTTCTGATAATTAAACTTAGCGTGCAGGAGTGACAACTACTTATAAAATCTCATTTACACTTACCATTCACACTGCTTTTAGAATGAGTGATAACACTTTTAACTATCTTCAGCTGAGAAATATTGTTTATAATAGAAAACAGTTTTATACCTGGACACTTTAATGAACCACTGAAGTCACTATTTGTTAGACTACTCACAGAAATAATCCCACTGAAGCCCAGGAGATCTTCTCTAACAAGTACACGCCATGTGAGTATGAGCTACATAATTAGGTCCTCTGTGATACTTCCTAATTTTATGTAGAGGCTCAAGTACAGCATTTCCCCATCAGGATCTCCATAGTTACTTCTTTCGGCATTAAACAAGTTAGGTCCAGATCTGTTTGCAGGAGCTGTCTATGGTAAGCTTGTTCATGACCTGTAGCCAGTGAGTTTACAATCAGCTACAGATCTGTCATGATGTAACTCTAATTTATTCTCTGGCACATGCTTAACTTTCTGCCTTTGTCCATCTGCCACCACTTTGGTAGGACTCTGACTCTTTACCCTCAGACATATGCCTAGCTAGTGCAATTACCATTTAGAAGAGCAAGCACTGAATATTTATTTCCTGACTGCTATTCCATAACGTTTGTATTTTAAATTTTTGCCACATACATGCCATACAGCATACAATATGCCTGTTACATGATCTGCAATACTCTTTACATGCAACTCCGATAATTATGAAAGGTTTGCTGTAATTGGAATGGGAAAACACGAATCACTGCCTTAAGACAAGCGCATGAAAAGTACTGCCATACGACGACTCTTCTCAGAACTCTATTGGAAAGTGCCATGACATAATTTCATTTTGTAATGTCCCATTTTTAAGCATCATCTCATACAAGTCTTAAAATGTGCTAATTGGAAATCCTCATTATGTACAGAACACTGCTTTCAAAATGACAACTGTTCCTCTTTTATCAGAGTACTCACTAGCAGGAGAAAAATCCTTTCCAAAATTCAAAGCATTTTGATCTGGTTCTGTCAAAATGCGATGTGTTCTCAGGTGGTAATTTCTCTTCAGTCAAAATATGACTATTTTTGTTCAGGGTGGTGGCTTTCTGAATTTGATCATCTCCAAAAGTTGGGAAAAGAGAAATAGGGGGAGGGGGGAAGATTTATTTTTAAATAATAAATTACTACTGCTACTTTGCCATACTACCTTGCTAGGAACCTTAGGGTGAACCCATGCAAACATTTCAAATTACATTTAGAACATTTAAAAAAATGTCTAGTCTCAAAGAAACAGAGCATGGTTTATTTCATTAAACACATATCCATTAAGCACTAGGATTTTTTTAGGAAGAAAAAAGGGCTACCAGTAATTAGCAATTAGCTCTTAATTCGAGGGTAATAAAGAGTTGCTGTTACCAGTTCCTCTCTTCAAAAAATAGCAGCACCTCCCACACTTTTTCCACAATAGCTAGCTATGTCACATATCACATCACAAAACAATCAAGGTTGTAAGGGGCCTCTAGAGGTCACTCAGTGAAAATTCCACACAAAGTGAGGCGAACCAATGTTAAATCAGGTTTCCGACATCCCCCACCAGTGTCTACAATATTACTTAAAAAGATAAGTTAATTTGTGGAATTATTCAGCCATTATTAGGTGTCCTTTTGGTGACTTCTGCTTCCACTTCCACTTGATACAGCATCAGTGCCTAACAGTAAAGGCAAGCAGGCTGGCAGCTACTCCTCATTTCCAGCTGATACTACAGACATCTAGACTCCTTTTTGCAGCGAAAGCATTAGACATCTGTAGAAGCAGTAGGTAGCAAAGTGATAGAGCCAGGATTGTGCAAGTTGCCAGATGCATATGGACAACAAGTTGTCTGCAGCCTGAAGTGTGAGAATCAGCAGTATAAGAATCATCCCCACTTTAATCAAGGGAAACATTAAAATAAAGACTTTAGCTTTAAGTAGCTAACAGTTTTGCTCATAACAAAACAGCAGATTGCTGACACGACAGGGTCTCTCTTAAGTACGTGGAATTGCCTCAAATGGAGCAGAAGACTGGCTAGTGGGTTGCTGTATTCAAGACTCCATGCAAAAGGTGGTACTCCGCACATCTAAATGCACCAGGACGTCTGCCCTGCCAAACCCACCACTGAGTTACTGCTGCTAGGCTAGGCCAAACACTATATGAAGAAAGTTTATAAAACCCTGGCCAACGCACTGGTCTTCCACACTCTCAGTAGCATGCAGCCCTTAACGAAGTTGCAGTGAAATCACACTTGGCAGTAGATATCCCAGCTGTAACCATAACAGGTAACAAGTATGAATCCATACAGTATGAAAGCTGTGACTGACTTTACTGACCTTAGATACTACTGAGGAAAACAAACATTCTCAGTCACTTCCAGGTGCTGCCAGTTGCCACCACCAACAGCAAATCTGCTTAAATCCCTCATTCCCTACCTGTCGCCATGCATCCCAAAAAGGGTGCCAAAAGGGGTAAGAATTAGTCTTCCTTTCCAGATGTTCAAAAATGGGACCTACTACCACAAATTTACGTTAAGAAGTACACATTTTCACTACTGAAAATAATAGAATGTTCTCAGATGGACCATGTATTAAGAAAATCATCTGGTCTTAAACAGAAACTCTTGCAACACAATATGGTTCCAGAGTTCTTTCACAAGGCATCATAGTCTCCTGGAGACCCCAGCGTTTATAGGGCAAGTACCAGCAATCCCTTGCTACTGCTAAGCAAGGAATCAAGAAACTCAGTGTTCTTGCATAACTTATGTAGAAAAATGATGGAAGGACAGACTCATGATTCACTTTTATGATGCCATTTCAACTGCTGCCACCCCAGCTGCTCAGCGTCTTGCCACAGGTCAGTCTTCTCTACTGCAGCAATTCAAGTATTTTTGTGAAACCATGATCCAAAACTGCATCAGTAAAACAATCTGGGTTAAAAAGAGACATCTATGTATATATTGAGAGAGCAAAGGGATTTTTAGAGTACAGATCATAAACAACATAACTGCAATAAGGAGATTGGATCAGACACCTTAATGTAGCTTCATCACTGATTGATGATAACTTTGCTATATAAGCATTAAGTTAAACACTAAGTGAATGTCAGAAGTGAAACCAGTACTTCTTAAGTTTTAAACAGTTGGACTGAGCCAATCTATACTACCAAAACCACAGAAGGCCTTCCTCACAAAGAGATGTTTACCAAAACCACAAAAGGTCTTCCTCACAAAGATGTTTTCACTGAAAATCTTGCTATTTATGCTGAACAGCACACCTACTGGAAACCAGCTCTGCAGAGAAAGACCTGGGGAACCTGGTAGACACCAAGGTGAACATGAGCCAGCAATGTGCCCTTGCAGCATAGGCCCACAGAATCATTGGCTGCATTAGGAGTGTTGCCAGCAGGTTGAGTGAGGTGATCCTTCCCGTCTGCTCAGCAGTGGTGAGGCCACATCTGGAGTGCTGGGTACAGTTCTGAGGAAGACATGGACATACTGGAGCAAGTCCAGTGAAGTACTACAGAGATGATTAAGGACAGAAGCATGTTTCATATGAGAAGAGACAAAGCTGGGACTGTTCAACCTGGAAAAGGGAAGGCTCAGTGGGGATCTTATCAATGTATAGAGATACACACAGGGAAAAAATAAGACAAAAAACCAACAAAAAATAACACACAAAAATTGTCAGGAAGTTTAAAGTAGTTTTTGTGCTTGACAGCTAGTTGGAAATGCACAGGTCTCTACTCTTGATTTTCCTGATGGCTGCCTTCCCACAAAGACAGTGAGAGGTACCTGACAGACACAAGGAAAACATGAGGCTAGAATAAAAACTCCTGTGGAGTTGCAGTGCTTCTGACATAGATTAAATTCCCATGTTATGATTTACTCTCTTCCTCAGAAACAGAGAAATCACTGATTTCAGAAACTGTATCTGTATCACTATCCAATAGAATACACTTCGTCATTGATATGACATGATCAAAGAAATACTAATTAAGGTAATCATGACTTCATAGGCTTCCTTCCTTCAAACACTTTCAGAGTTCATTTACTAAACAAGGCATCAAGTGAGGCCGCACTGCCACTACGGCAGCTGGACTTTTCAAGGTGACAAATATGCTAGTAAATGTGGCTGTAAGTTTTAAGTATGGAAATCACACTATAGTCTGTTGTGCAAAACAAGAAGAGAGTAAGATTTTGGTTGAGATAACTCTTAACATTTATCTCCCTTACTGTTTCCTATTTCAGTAGTGAACTTCAAATATTATCACAAAACTTGTTAAAGTGAATGCAGTTACTAACTCTGTGGTAAAAAAAATCACTACAAAACACGTTTTCTTTCCATTAATAAAGACTTCCTCTAACTTTTGAGCAAATAAAAAGTACTGTGAGGTCATGTCCTATACTACATGTATTTTATCAATCTAGCTAACTTGAACAATATTAATAGTGGCTAGTAAGTATCAAATTCTTTTTTAGCACCCTAGGGTAAAGACCTGTCGCTGGTCCAATTAGGGACTAGAACACTAACAGTCCTTAAAAAAAAAGAAAATAAAAAAGAAGAAAAAAGAAAGGTGGGGAGGGTCAGGCTCTTAAGCCATGACTAACTTTATAGGCTGAATTGTGACTAATGTGAATAACCTCAAGCAATGATATCTTATCCCCCATTTAGTATCCACAGTCTTCAAGTGAAACCGCTTGTGAAATTGGGTACAAGCAAATATGAAGACAATCCAATCCAATCCTAATCACAATTCTGGAAAATTTCAAGAGGGACGGACCTCTCTGAAAAACCTAGATTCTCAAACAAAAAAAAACCTGATTCTCAAACAAGAATTAACATAATCCTGTTAATTCATCGGCACACTTGCACAACTAAGTTCCCGTATTTAATACATTGAAGAATTTTATCTTTACCTTTTATCTTCCAATATAATTCCCTCGTGCCAAAAATACAACCTTGAAATTGTTAAAGTTTTTAAAATGTGAATGTATTTTAAACACAGAAAAAGTAAGCTTTCTCCCTCCATAAAAGAACATGCCTTCATCAAATGAATAATTTAAAACCCTCAAGTCATCATATATTCCATTAATCTTTCTGTTCAATACACATATTAGTAATGAGACGTTGTGAAATCTTCAGTAGAGGTCCAATTCAAACAAACAAACATGTTTTTATACTTATTTTTACGAAATGTTTCCTAGATGAAATAGATCAGTCTTTAAAATTAAACAGCAAGTTGTAAAAACTGCATTTACCGCATTGTGAGCCTGTTCGGAATCATCACAAATACAGGTATATTAGATTTTTCATGTATAGCAGATCAAAGTGCATTACATTAGTTCAAAGACACTGCATTATTCCTCTTCCCATCTACAGTATACTATATGAATTCTTGTCATTATATCAATTTAATCCACTGCCATTTTTTAGGCTACTGTTTGTCTAACCGAATGAAGAACAGAATAGCTGGCATTTAATGTGACTGCATCGCTTTTTCCAACCCGCCTACTTTAAAGAAGAAGTTTGTTGAGTGCACACAATTCACTTTACAGATCATTTGAAATGCATAAACAATTCCAAATGCAGAAATAACAAAAACAATAATTTGTCATTTTGAAATGCTGAAACGCTCGGAGGAAGATTTGAATATAGTACACTCTTTTGTTTGTAAGCACGGTGATTTGCCAAGCTACACCTCACACTGCACTAACCCTAGGGCATTCCAGTCACAAACACACTTTGATCTGCTGTGCTTTTGGATTCTCTCTCAGAGGGCTCTACCTTTCTTGACAATCCCAGAGGGAAAACGCAGCCTTGCATTCTTTCCCATCTACCACTCCAAAACGAACGCTCCATATGCTTGCTGCTAGTTCAGCCTTGCACTATTTTTCTACAAGCTTGTTTGTATAATAACGACAGCTGCAGGATTCTTCAGCTTGAAGTTGGAATCAGATTAAAAAAAAAAAAGAAGAAAAAAGAAAAAAAAAGAAAGAAAAAACCTAGAAAGATTACATGGCAAATGAGAACTGTAGAAACAATATTACTTCTGCATGGAATACATAGGGTGAGAAGCAGGATACAGTCACAGTTTTGTTTTGGTGTATCTGGGCATCCTATTTTAAAAGAAACTGAACATAATTAATATTTACTTTGTGATACTAGCAGTCAAGAGCCAAATGTCAACAAGCAAAAAAAGTCAAAACTCAGTGGATAGTAACTGCAGAATCAAATCTGTTTCAACTCATCAGTACTCAGATCTGTTGAGAAAGGATAAATACTGCAAAGGAGTCAACAGTGATGCAAATCTATTACAAAATATATCTGTATGTGTTAACAAAAATTATAGTTGTAGCATTGTAAGGTGGCTTTAGTGTAAATACCTACCTTAATCTGGTTAAAGATATTGACAACATATGGAATCGAGCAGCAACTTGATCTGGCACTATATAATTTAGCGTGAATTCACATGCTTGAGAGAAAAAAGGAGGAAAAAAAGAAAAAGGAGAAAACAAAAGCAGCAGCCCTTAGGTCTTCTGTCTATACTGCTCTTCAGAGTTTATAATTGGATGTCTTTATCTTTGTGTCCTTAATAACTTTAGACATGGTGTTTCCAGAGCATTCTGTTGGCATATTTCACTCAGGTCTTCTACTATGATAACAAAAGTAAAATTTGAACAGCATTCGTTGAACCAATGCTATTTTAAGCTTCCCTCTGCCTATTTGCTCAACTGTTCCTTGGTGATAGTGAGTAACTACATTACTGTGAAAAAGGGGAAAGCCAGCATTGGAGCTCACCTCTGGGTAATTCCAGAGATGTCTTGTGATTTCTTGGTCCGGTCATATACCAGCCTTGAAACTCCTTCTGCCACAGTGAGTACTAGTGGAACATGTAACAGTGACAAGGGAAGAAGTGCTGAGTATGCTATTTTTCATATTGACTGAGAAAGTCTTGAATGAGATGCTTCATGGTCCCCTAAGTACACAAGAAACTGCTTAGTAAAAACTCAAAAAAAAATTGAATACAATCAACACTTTTTTCTGGAGTTGGCAATTTGGTTGTTGATGCATAAGGACTCCTCCTTTAAGCCACTTCCACCTAACCATCAGTAAATAAAATAAAAACACCTTTAAAACCCAAACTAAGCTACCAAATCATCAAGTCCACAACAACTAGATATACTTAAATTGTAAGGCAGGGCATAATGTTGAGCCATATTATTTAGTACCCATTTCTGAAAAAAAAGAAATATCTATTCTTAAGATTTCAGAGTATTGCTTCACTGAACACATATTTGAATACAAATATATCTATGTGCAAACCTGTACATATGCAAAAAGAGCACCTTTCCATATATGGTTGCTTCATGTACTCTCTCTAAACATATAACACTTCAGAGCAAATTAAAACATTATATCATATTAAATAAAAATAGCATTTATGAACATTAACGACCCACAACTAGATGCAGATAAAATGCTAACAGTTTCATTTTCCAAAATCCTAGAGCAGTCACGTTGCTTCCCTGTCTCAGTGTGCAAGCCACATAATTAGATTCTTTATTTAAAAGCAATCATGTAAGATGTACCAATACTCCCATCTATAATAGCATTAGCAGCATAACTTTACTAATGTAGACATAAATTAATATGCTTAGTGTTTAATACTATCTAATGGAAGAGATGGAAAGCAGAAAAACAATCTCTCCAACGTATCAGGAAGAAAAATTGAACACTTGAAAATTGAAAAACGCAAGATGCCAAAAGAGATTCTTCAATGTCTCAGCCATTTACTGTAGAGATCTTTTCTCATTTGCTGATGACTTTGGCAGACCTGGTTTTGTCACCAGTCACTCCGTACTTTGTTTAATTATGCAGTACACCAACAGAAATTTTCTTTCTGATTGCATAAATCACAGTGCTGTGACACCAACCTCAATAAGGGGCTGCTAGAACAATACAGTGAGAGCTATTGACTCCATCCCTCAAGTCCACAAGGTGCATCATTTAGCCAAGAGTGATAATTAGACACAAAATATACTGAAAACTGTCAATAGGCATGTCAATAGGAGGACTCTTAGCATCTAGCATCCAGTGAATCAATGGTGTTTTTCAGCTATAAAATCAAGAAAATGATAGCTTTCAAATGAATGGTGGAAAGGAAACATGAGGCTCCTTAGGGAGGAATAAAACAGCTCAATTTTCCCTCACTGAGTGGCTCTCCAACTGCCTCTCTCAATGGAAAAGGTCACAGAACATTACAGCAAAATATCTCTGAAACAAGATGTACAACAATGCTGGGACATGACATGAAGTACAAGCACACTACAAAGGCCCGTATATCTCTGACCTGACAGAATTAAAGCATGGGTCAGCAGATGCCAGACAAGACAGGAATTGAAAGACGATGATTGATCTATGTAGAAGAAAATATTGCTGCCTGTCCATATCAAATATGTATGTATGCATGCAAGAACATGATTATATGTACAGTACACTCCCTCTCCTCACAACAGTTTTTAAAGCCACAGTCTTGCTTCCTTCTTCTGCTTTTTTAAATTATCTTTTTTTAATGTAGATAATATCCATCTGCAGTCCAAGGAGGGCATAAAGCTGATTTTTCCGATACATAACTTTTTATTGACATATCCCTGCCAAAATTGTGCCAGAATTAAACTGATCCTCGAATGCTATTTGCATGTATCTTTTCCAGGAAAAAGAGACAATGTAAAGTCACAGTTAAGTATACTTCTGAATACTGGAGGAGTGGCAATAGGAAGCCACTTCCATTTACTCCAAACTCTTTCAACTAAATGTTTTAATTGGCATAGAGAGACAAAGGATTCCAACACCAAATAACACAAAGCCTGCTCTGAGAACCAGCACATCTCCTACAAATCTGGTTTACAACTGCAGCTGTGAAGTAATCATAGCCTCTGTACCATGGTCAGTAAGCAAGAACTACAGTGCTGGCAGGACAGAGGAGGGGAATTTGAACAAAAGAAACCCAGCAAAGAGTTTCAAAATTGCCACAAAACTGTTTTGTTTTCCTTTGGACCCTAAAGGAAATTGTCTTTGAAAAGGTAGCAGCTCCAAAGCCAAGACTTTGTATGATACCTATCTTTGGACTTGCAATGCATTCCAATCTTGCTACGGAAGTATAAACGCCCTCTGAGAAGCAACTGTTAAAGTGGCTCTGTGGTGTTCCATGCTTCTCAACTCTTCATTAATTACCAGATCATTTTCTTCAGTAACTGACAACGACACAAAGCGATCCCACGATATGTGTCAAGCTCAATTCTTTTCTATTCCCACATCAGCTGAAGTATAAAACCACTCATAATTTAGCTTAGACTCTAGCTCATGCTCTTGTATGTCTCTGAGCTACACATAACTAAAAGGAGCTGGAAGCAGCCACACTATCTCCCCACTAAGGCCATAAGAGGGGCACATTCATGATTCAAAGAGGGAGTGGATCTCTTGAATATAAAGCTGTCATCTTTACACTCATTTTTCCTTAAGTGCTCTTTACCCATCAGTGTGTTTCTTTCAGTGCCTTAGAAGTTTACAAAACATGAAGCCACAAGTAACATAAATTTTAACTCTTGTTGACAGAATGAACAAAAAGTAGGTTTTCTTCTGCCTTTATTTGGAAGTTCTAGCACTGAATAAAAGATTAACCTTTTTTTCCCTCCTCAACAAATTGCTATGTGAGAAATTTTGAGTTCAGTGTCAGACGAAGTGTTTCATCCTAAAGGTGCTAGCAGGGGACAGACTGCCACCAATGGTAGCAGTACACTTCACAGACAAAAAAAAAAAAAAAAGGCAGAATTGCTTTTTTACACAATCAGCATTCAAGAGATTCTGTCATACACAAAATATGACCACCCCTCATCTATTGAAAATATCACTTTAAGCATAAACCCTTTGAACAGTCTATTTACTTCATTCTAGCAAGGTAACAAGAGTTCCTTATAACCACAGAATCATAGAATCATAGAATGTTAGGGATTGGAAGGGACCTCGGAAGATCATCAAGTCCAATCCCCCTGCCAGAGCAGGAATGCCTAGACTATGCCACACAGGAACGTGTCCAGGCAGGTCTTGAATGTCTCCAGAGAAGGAGACTCCACAGCCTCTCTGGGCAGCCTGTTCCAGGGCTCCGTCACCCTCACTGAGAAGAAGTTTCTTCTCGAGTTTAAGCGGAACCTCTTATGTTCCAGTTTCAGCCCATTACCCCTTGTCCTATCAGTGGTTGTCACCGAGAAGAGCCTGGCTCCATCCTCGTGACACTCACCCTTGATATATTTGTAAACATTAATGAGGTCACCCCTCAGCCTCCTCTTCTCCAAACTAAAGAGCCCCAGCTCCCTCAGTCTTTTCTCATAAGGGAGATGCTCCACTCCCTTAATCATCCTAGTTGCCCTGTGCTGGACTCTCTCCAGCACTTCCCTGTCTTTCTTGAACTGAGGGGCCCAGAACTGGACACAGTATTCCAGATGGGGTCTCACCAGGGCAGAGTAGAGGGGAAGGAGAACCTCTCTTGACCTACTAACCACCCCCCTTCTAATACACCCCAGGATGCCATTGGCCTTCCTGGCCACAAGGGCACACTGCTGGCTCATGGTCATCCTGCTGTCCACCAAGACTCCCAGGTCCCTTTCCCCTACACTACTCTCTAATAAGTCATTCCCCAACTTATACTGGAACCTGGGGTTGTTCCTACCCAGATGCAAGACCCTACATTTACCCTTGTTATATTTCATTAAATTTTTCCCCGCCCAACCCTCCAGCCTGTCCAGGTCTCGCTGGACGGCAGCACAGCCTTCTGGTGTGTCAGCCACTCCTCCCAGCTTGGTGTCATCAGCAAATTTGCTGATAGTACTCTCTAGTCCCTCATCCAAGTCATCGATGAATATATTGAATAATACTGGTCCCAGTACCGACCCTTGAGATTAGACTAGTCAACACAATTACACAAGGAATCAAAAAATTGCAACCGAGTATTGTGGCTTCAAACAGGATGTAATCTCAGGGAAATATCTACTATTAAGAATAAAAGGACAAGATTTATCCTTAACGTGGATCATTTATAAAATCTTCCTTCGTATATTTTCACGAACCTTGACCGAGACTTAAGCCATTTTTGTAACAGCTACACACCTTACAAAAATGCAAAGGAATTTTTTCATTTATGTTTTTTTACCATCTTCACAGTGCCCTCTAAAAACACTAACAGACTAGAATGATAAGCTAGCTGGAAATCCTATATATTCTAACAGTATAAGCAATTTGGTTTAAATCCTTGGGTGAGAAGTTTGGTTTAAATCCTTCGGTGAGAAGTGTTCCAAAAAGGGAGAGAAAATTCAAACCCAAACCAAGTAAAATTTAAAAAGATTGATTAAAAAAAAAAATCAGAACTGCATCATGTAGGAAGAGCCATCTGTATTTTTCACCACTCTCCCAGAACAATGCATACCATGTAATGCATTTTCATGGATTTTAAAACCACAGATTATTTTTTTCCTTTCTAATGGTTATATATCCGAGCCTCCGAGTAGTACTTTTATAATTATCAACACAGACGTTTTTAACACGTTTCATTGCCAAGGTTGTGGAAAAGCAGTAACTAATGTTTAATACACTAGAAAATGAGCAAGGGTGTAGATCAAAGGATTTCAAAGGGCACCTGCTTCAGAAGCTAAATCACCAGCAAGGTACTAAAAGCTACCAGAATCTAGGAAACTGTTACAGAGATGTTGGTAAACCTGCTTATGAATTTCCTCCTCCTCTCCCTC
Source organism: Trogon surrucura (assembly GCA_020746105.1). Taxonomy (NCBI): domain Eukaryota; kingdom Metazoa; phylum Chordata; class Aves; order Trogoniformes; family Trogonidae; genus Trogon; species Trogon surrucura. The sequence goes on along the minus strand of CM036621.1, from coordinate 24,652,452 downwards.
AACTTCTTATTCCTCATCTCACACCTCACTTTACCTTTTCCTATAACTTTTTTGCAGAACTGTTATAAACTCAGTTACTGAAGTGACTCAGGTTTTACAAATCCTTTTGTTGGGCAACAGCATTACTTTATTTAGGGAAAATCCAGCATTTTGCAGTGGTAGGCCCATGGCTCAGAAAACAATACAGCCTCTTCTTCCTTGTCCTCCAAAAATAAAATTGAATCAAATAGAATCCAAGCTGTAAATTTGGATTTATTGTCTAAAGGTAACATCTATTCCTCCAAACAGCCCTCTGAGAGACAATTCCCCTCTTACTGAGATTAACCAGAGTGCAGTACCGAGTTTTGGTAAAAGAAGCCTGTGAAATCATAGTGGTCTTTATTACTGTTCCTGTTATCTTTTGTTTCTCATACATTTTTACGTCAATAGAAATCAAAATTAAGACACAGTACAAACAAGTAGGTAACTCAATATTTCATCCATTCACAAGCCAAAATAAGTTTTCTTTTATTTGATTTCCTGGATGCTCATAATTTTATCTGAAAACTCAGGTCATGCCTACACACGCCTGGCTGTTCCTCCAGTCTCCTCTGCTTCGCTGTGAGGGACCTGCTGAAAGACACTTTATCAATGCAAAGGCATGTTTCGTGACAGTCGCCAAATAAAGCAACAGCAGTTTCAAAAATCAAAGAATGTTCCTTTGGGACAGCATTATTTGCATGTTCATAATGAATACTTAACTACACAGCTGTGCAACCCTTTAGGTTTTTTGGTAGGAAGTGATCTTTTAAGAGGACTTTGCCAACTTCCAGCAAACACTCAGCCCTTGTGGGGCTGAATGAAAGCAAGCTTATCTGTTAGCTTTCAACCTCATTTTAAAAAGTTTATAAAAAGCCACGTGATGAATTACTGATTGAAGTGACCAGACTGTTAGGCCAGGAACTTCCTTAAAATCAGAGGGTCACCGCTGAACAGGAATTTTGATGAGGTGCTACTATTATCACTTACAATTCATCTGCTAAAAAATGAAGTATTCAAAATTAGTATCACATGTACTGCTAGAACAACAATCAGCTTGACTTGTTCTGAAAACTGTTTTATTTTTTCAATAAATATATGATTTTCAGTTTATAAAAGAACAATGGGAATGAGAGCATAGACATGCACACAGAGAGAAATATCTCCTAATATGGCATTTACAATCACTATGTTAAAAGGGGATTCAGAGAAGGAATGGTGTGAGCAAACTCCCACTGTATTTAATCTGTCACAGGTAAGAGATCAATGAATTTAATATTGGTTGAAAATATAAAAATACTGCTTTAAAGTATACCATGGATACTACACACACCCCATGCAATAGACATCATGCCCAAATTTGGCCTTATTGTACAGACACCTACACACACGTGCACACATTCACATTCTAAGCAAGCAAGAAACAAGAATACAAACATTCCAAGAAATAATTGCTATCTGTATTTAAAGTTACCAGCTGTTTTTCTTGTTAATATGTAAAACAATGCTACAAAGACATAGGTAAGTGTGCAAATGTGTATTATCAGGTTTGCACAGTTACTATTCATTTTCTTTTGCATATGACACACCAAGCACATCTGATTAGTTTATTTAGAATATTAATTACATTTTATGATTACCAATTTTTATTCCAGCTAAGATAGCTAGTTATGCGTTTTTATGAAAAGAAAAATATGCAAATAGTTTGTCCTTCTTCGAAAGAAATCCTCACAAAAACAATTCTTTCCTTGACAATTTTTATATTACACAGATGAAGCAGTAGGTGATATAGAGTAGGCAACTGTATAGGGAAATAAAACATATTTCATATTCTTTTACAAAATAAAGGTATAATGAAACCCAAATGAAGAAAGCATTAAAGGTATTAGTAATAAAACAGAAAACCTTTACCAGACATTGTTAGGTTTCACATCCAGCAATGGCAGTCTATGTATTTACAGTTTTTACAGGTTGCTACAGATAAAACATTACAAACTCTTACATACACAGTCTACCATCTTTATTTAATGAAATTAATTATGGGCAGAAAAACTTACAATTACCAGCTGTTGTCAAGGATCCACTGAGGATCCCCAAGGGTCATGTCAGACTGGGCAGCCTACATCTGCTTTTCCCAGGTAAACTGAAAGGGTCATACTGGAAAGGACACCTTCACAGGGAGAAGATGATCATTTCCTCTCTTAAGATGTACTCATCCATAATTCCAAGTATATTTAAATTCATGAAGTTTCATTTACAGGACACATCAGAAGAGCTAAATAAAACAAAAAAAGCAACAGTTTCTACAAGAAGATTCATTTAGCCTCAGGTGGAACTTAAACACACGGCAGAGCTGATCAAATTTCATGCAAAAAAAAGCCAATGTTCACATTTAAAAAGGGGGAAAGGAAAATCACCACCACAATATATCCATAGTAAGTCAAAGTCACACAAATGAGTATGAAGGTCAGTTCCAGAAGAACCATCCTCCAGAACCATTTGAGAAGGGGAAGAACCATTTAAGAGCAGGAAAAACAAAGCAGGCAGAGTGGGCACAGTTGCTCCTCTTAGAAGATTAGGCACACACACACAATTCCAGATCTATTTCTTCTGGTACATAGAAGTAAACAGGCATTGCACTGGGGGGAACAACAGACAGAAAAAAAAAAAAAAATCCAGTCAGGGAGAATACATAACATAAACAGAGACATTAAAAGATATTCTCCAAATACATAAACAATAAAGCCATTCCAAGATTCTTCCCAAACTAACTGTTACCATCACTGCCAATGACCAAAGGTAGTTGTAGTGCTGGATTCTGACATCCTACCCTTGAATGCAACTCTCAGTAAGTTGTGAGGATGCACAAGCATCTGAAGGTGGAACTTGTATGTCACAAAGTAACTTTAAAGGCTCTATCATGGACATGGATTTCACCAGACAAGGAGCTCAGTGTGCAGTCCCACCTCTCAATTCACACTTGTCTTATTCTCGCATCACAGTCAAGTTGCCGTGCAACAACCCATCCAATCACCCCCACCACCTCTATTCATTTTGAAACTTATTTTCCTTTAAGTTTTTTGCGTCTAAGAGAGAGATTATTCAGCAATTTCACTGATCTAAATGGATTATGAAAATCAATAGTTAATGGCAATATATCCCCAATGAACACCAGCACACTTGTTACAGAGGCAGGACACATTGCATAAATTCCATCAGCAAAACTGAACATAAAGGTTCAAGAGAGTAATAGAATCAAGGAAGGATATTAACTACTGTCTTTTCTTCAAATTAGGCAGAGACAGACTTGCAGGAGCAGGACTGGAATAAAGCAGCTCTGGAAAATACTGGATTAATAACAAGAAGCCTTAAGTTTTAGATTTTGTCATGGAGCTCTTTTCATTGATTCTAAAGACATAGAATCAAAGGTTCAACAAATAACTGATAAGAGAGGGGTGACAGGATTAAAAGCTTGAGCAAAACTTAGCAGGATACTGGCAAGAATAGCTATTAGTTAACAGGACAAACACAATAACTGATTATAAATAAAGGCTGTAACTGAGTATAAACAAAGGCTATGGGATTTAAGTACTTTGGCAATCTAGTAACTATTGAGTAAACGACAGCATTGTTTGCTGAAGATGAAATAAAATCTTAGATAAAGTTTGGTGTATCAAAAGTCCATCGCAGGCATGTAAACAAACCAAAACCACAGAATAATAAGATTGCTAATGTCATTTGGATCAGCACCCTAGTTAACAGCAAGATCTGGATGCTCCTGACTTGAAACACCAAACACAGTAAGAGGACAAAAAAGGTTATGCACTTGGCTACAATCAGCAAGATCAAGTTTTGCCACATGTGCTAAGAGCCCCCAAATAAATAGTTAAATTAAGAGCCATGTGGAAAATTAAGTTTCAGCAGTCATTTTGCAACTACATATTTGGTTACTTGCTATTCAGTGACAATTACTCCAAACTGCATTTGAAATACATCAGTCCTGGAAACAAAATGAATCCCACCCCTATATAAATGAAGCAACATCACAGACAGAACGGACTCTCTCCAGCCAAGTTCACACCAGCAAACCCCATAATCACTTGTATTCATCCACAGCAAGTCTGAAAGTGTATAATGCCTCTGTAGTTAACCAAAGCCCGTATCTGCTACAAAGTGTAGATACCAAAAATGAATGCAGAAACTGAAAAAATTCCAGGTGCACAAAAAAGATTTGGCAAGCCTCAGAGAATACACTTAATATAAATTTACAACTCAAGTGATGCCTGTGCATGTACTTTTTAATGCATGCCCACTTGGTTTCATTACTACTGTACATTCAGATACTTGAGAACACATTGCCAGGAGCGAGGCAATTGTACACATCCAAACTGCATTCCTGCCGAGCCAGATGTATATCTAGTTATCCAAGAATGCTAGCTGGGAATTACCTTTGAGAAATGTAAATGTTACAACTTAAATAGGTCAACAATGTCCTTTTAAACAATTTATTTGATATATCAGTTAGACAGGTAGTGCATGAAGACATATAATGTACATTTTCAAACACTCTGATACCTAATCAATAAAATTAGGTTTTCAGATGGGGAGTAGGGGGAGGAGAGGAGTTGATTGTATTTCTTCATCCTGCTGGCTCAGGTTCTGTATTATTGTGTTGCTGGGGCAGGCAGTGGGGGGAGGGCAGCAGCAATTCACATAATCTACATAAAGTTTTCATGCAAATAAAGATTAAAAAGCTGAAAACTGATCAATGAGCCTCATAGATGCCGATTTCTTTGAAAAAGGTCTTTTGCAGTGTGCATATAAATATATATTTCATTGAATAGGTGTTTGCACACAAAAATGTCATCCAGCTGATCATTCTGGGCCTTTGGGGACAGGGTGGAGGTGAGGAGGTGTGCATGTGGGTGTTACTTCACAGGTTTTTGAACATCCACTCCAAAAATAAAAACTAATCTGAAGACAGAGGGAAGAAAAGCAACTAAGTGATGGTTTGAAATATATCCAAAGGAGGAAACATTTCCTAGTCTCAAAACCTACAGTTTCTCTTACTGACCCAAACTGGTACCTAGGAAGAGATTTCCAAAGCACAAAAGATGGCCAGGTGTGATTTGCACTTCTGAGTCTCCCTCACTCCACAGCTTTAATCCAAACTAATAGTAGCGATAGGTACTCAACTTCTTTTACTATCAATAGGAACAGCGTGTGCTGGGCAACATCACAAAAGTCTAGTAATGTACGCCCCAGACGCTCCTGAAAACAAAAGAAAATAACAAAAAAAAATACTATATAAAAAGCAGCAAAATTAAAGCAGACAAACTGACAGAGAATGTGCTTTACTGCAACAATGAAACCTCCAGTATATGAGATTTTCCAATAAGTGTGGAAATTACCTCTATTGTTATTTTTGAAGCAGATAACACAATTAAAATCTCAAGCTTATACTTCTTAGTCACACTCCTGATTTTTGACTTCCAACTCAAAAGCTTCTGCAAATTTAACTAAATGCTACAGCTTCCTCCTAATTCCTTTACTAACAGTATTTCTCTTGCAGCTCATAAAATCTGTTACATGTTCAACTTTTGAAATTAATTTGCATGGTAACTGCAATAACAATAATATTTCATCATTAAGATAATATAGGTTAAGATCCTACGTAATTTTCACGTTTTAACGGAAACTTGGAGACTAAGGACACAGCTACAATATTACATATTAATTTCAATATAGCTAATACCCCCCAAAATCCCACCAATTTACTTTTCACTGACAATGTTAAAAGAAAATGATTTATGCAGATCAATCACCTAGCTCATCAAGTCATTCACTGACAGCCAGCCTTCATCATTGCTATTTAAAAGGCACTGCTGACAGAAAAGACCGACTCTTTGATTAAGGGCTCTGTCTGGCTAACCTTTTATTTGAAGAATGATTGCTGCTGAGTGACAAATACTTTCCCATTCATTTCAAGGAAAAGATATTGACATTCAAATTCTTGATGTCTACACTGAGCAGATGCCACTGTTGGCAAGTGCCTTGATAGCAACAGCAGGTACACTACTACCCTGGGGGGTGAAAAACAGCACCACTGGCTCAAGTTAAAGGCTCTCAACAAGTGAAAGCTACAGATCTCAGTCAAATCCCCTCTCTTCAACAGTTATCATCAAAGAACATCTGTTTGTTGTTTCTCCCTAGTCCTCTTCTTGAAAGTGTCCTAGCCTCACCTTGACCCCACTTTCAATTGTATTGGATGTTATTGCTAAAAATAAAGAGAACTCAGCAGTGAAGTGACCCTTTGCCGGAGACGGGCGTCCTCTCTTACACAACCATTCGGGGAAATCCCAAAGCAAGGGCTGCTGCTTCCGTACTAATGTGATTTCTGTTGACAGTAATGTAAAATGGAAGTTGCATTTGCAGTATCACATACGAAATCAAAGCAAATATGTTTGTTACTTTAAGCTGATCCTGCTGTCACTTTCTACTTTATTACTCGATAAAAAAAATTAAAAAAAAAAGAGGGAGAGAAGGAAAGAAGAGGTGGCAAAAGCTGGGCGAAAGAAGCCACCAGAAAATGTGCCCCCCCCCCCCCAAAAAAGCTCAGTTCCTGCTTTGATAAGAATCTGTATCTATAGGTGTCATAAAACTCCAATTGCTTATTTTTCAGGGTATGTACACCACTGTAATAGCTCTCAATACTAATTGTTTTCAGTAATAAATCTATCATACACTGAAACAATTAGTTCTTGCACATTTTATAGATCTCAGATTCAGTGCACAGGTGCATATCACTTAACAAATGCCTTCTGATGCTATTGATGAGAGTTCTATTACAAACAATAATGCATATAGTGATGCTACAATCTAACACAGCTAATAAAGCAACATGAACAATTGTCCCTGTCAGTGCAGCATTCCTTTCCAAAGTTTTTTGCCCATAGTGGGGTGTTGGGGATTAAGATTCTGCTATATAATATAATTTAATGCTATCCTGATACTAAGATTCTATTTGCTCTGCCAGTGTATCACAGAACTTGTGTTTATTGTTGCATAAGGCATTCATATTAAGCTATATGAATAAAAGATCACTCACAACAACAAAGGCATCTCCTCAGGTAGCTAATCTCTATCACGCAACTTCACAAGAACATGCCATGCAGTTAGCAAGACGGGAGGGACAGAGAGCCAACAATACTGCTGGGAGAAAAGAAGGGCTTGAAGTAGGAATCTTTACTTCTCCTACTGTCCAAATATTATTTGCGTCCCAGCTTTTTCCTGTTTCTGAAACCCACAACACAAGATCAGTAGCAACAGAAACAGAGGTCTTGCCCACCAGAAGGGAAAATAAGGAAGCCTTGCAAATCCAGAGGGCAAACAGCATTTGAGGTACAAGGACAGTCTTGTTTTGCCTCTCCCTGCAATAGAAACGAAAGAGACAATGGGAGCAAGACAGAAGCACCATCCCTTTCTGAAAATGTCTGGCACAGTTGGGGGTGGGTATTTATTTACAATGTATCTGAAATACCACTAAGATGATAATTATCCTAATATTTATTTTTTATTTGTCTAATGATTCAGCAAATTTCATTGTTGTGGAAAAATTTCCATGGTTGTGGAAAAGAACAAAACCAGCATGCTTATTAATTTCTAAATGGACTGTTCACTGTTCTGTGATTTTTAAATATTTTGTTCTATTAGGAACAAACATTAAGAACTAACAATCTATAGAGGAAAAATACATATCCAGCATTAACAGCTGTGGGTGTTTGGCTGAAGATGTGATCCATTCAGTCTTCTCATCCCACACATGGAGAAACTATGAGGTAAGAATTGCTTTACTGGGTCAGAGCAAAAATCTCTGTAATCCAGCACCTTTTGTTCAAGAGTAGCCAAAAGGGTGTGCCTGAGAGTGAATACAGGAAATAAGGCAACCAAACATGATATTGCCCAACATGATCCTCTAGCAGCTTCCTACTGCTTTCAGCTCAAGAACTTCCCAAACCCAGTATGGTTCACATGTTTAATACCTCTCGTGTTTTTTTCTGAAAGCCTTTGCCCAGTCTCATCCTCAAATTGGACAAACGTCTAGCATCCACAACACTGCATCATTTACTTCTGCCTGAACTGGGCTCATAGTCTCCTTCCTCTACTCCTCATCCTTACACATGAGAGGACTCATCAGCTTGTCTTCCCTTTTCCACACTGGCTGTGATTTCATAGGCTTAGGTTTCACAGACAGTGGGAATCTCCCATATTACTTTGTTTATTTCTGTTAAAAGAAAATAATAATCATGACAAAATTTAATATCACTGAGGACATCCTCCTGATAAGTCTTTTGCGCCACATATTTTCAACATCCAAATACTGCATTTATGACAGCAAGAGAGCACAAACCGCATTTCTGAATGCCATAGCCATATCTCAAATTATTCATAAAAAAGACTGTGACAAACTTGCATGAAAATGAACATATTGAGATAAACATAAAATATACCCAGCCTGTAAACAGCATGAAATAAGTAAGAATGGCCCCCCTCGACTGAAAAAGAAAAAAAAAAGGTACTAAAACATTAGTAAAAAGAAAGCAGAAACTGGTTTATGGACAAACATGTCACCGCACAAGAAAAATTTCAGCACTACAGAGAAGTAAAGTGGCATCATTCTTGCAGCCAGGTTGCACTATTTCCCTGATTACCATTAACACATGATGCTCTAGCAAAAGTGCTAGTGCAAAGTTTTCTCATTTTACTAAAGATCTTAAGTTGCTACAATCTTTCCGAAAAAGATGTGTTTGGGTATGGACAGTGGAGACAGTTCCATTGGTTGGAATGTCTGGAGCATCCAAGTGAATACCAGCATGTAAGAAAAATATGGCTGAGCAGGATGTCAGTTATTACTCCTGTGACAGCCTGCTGGCTGCCTTTCAGAGAATACACTGAGGATCAGCTACGATGACTCCCTTAATTATGACTTTCTAGGTAAAAGATATGAAGAGGCCTCCTCTTTTGGTAGAAAAGTCCTCCAGTGGCAATTATAACTTCAGCCACATGAAAATCTAACCGAGTCTGGAATCAATTGAACACACACAGACACAAAAACAAAAAAAGGCAAAAAAACCCACAAAGCAAGCCTTGTACTATAGTTTATCACATGCAATCATTTATGAAAAATTATTTGGTTTGTTCACATATCTAATGAAATTCAGGTCTGTAAATCTGTCTTTGTTTACCATTATTTAATAAACTACTTGATCACACTCTTTCTCTGTCATTTTTCCATTTTAAATAAAGATTAATCTGTCATCAATCTCTAAGGTTGTCACTGTAATCAAAAGAAAAAAAGTGTTTTCAGCTTCTCATTGGCTTCCCTGCATTCTCTAAGTAGTATCTCTTCTTTTTTTTTTTTCTTTAAGCATATTAGAATGAACTGTTTGAATATCTTTACTCTTTCATCTCTACAGCTTTGAAAACTTCACACTTTGTATCTGATCTTCAACAAAGCAATAAGGACTGCAGAGGTTGACAGCATGGACATAATTAAAGACTACCATCAATAAACTGCCATGTTGAACAATACTGACTGTTGAACAATGTGCTCCAAGATCAACCATTTATATTTAAAACTATTTCACCAACAGGTCTAAAAAGGAGCAGCTTGGATTTTTTTCATAAGAGGTCTACAGAAAGAGAAATTAACTTCTATATAACTCAATAAGTAATGCGAAAAGATTCTTGGTCTTTACCGGAAGATTTAGGTTTACAGTGTAATAATAAAACTGCAGACGGGCTACACTGCAGATGTCATTTTTCTGTCAAGTAATTGGGAAATGGGTGAGCGTACAATTAAATAGAAGGCTCCAATAACCATCTGAATGAGGACGGATCACACTCGGATCAACGCCGCAATGCAGCCTATAGACAGACTATAGAATCATGGCATGGCTTGTGTTGGAAGCGAACTTAAAAGGTCATCTAGCCCAACCTTCCTGCAATGAGCAGGGACAGCTTCAGCTTGATCAGGTTGCTCAGAGCCTTGTCCAACCTGACCCCAAATGTTTTCAGGGATGAAGTAAGGTGCACTAAAGTATCTTCCCTGCAATAGATGAGGTCTGCAAGCAATAGCCCAATGTAATTATATCGTTTCTATTCTCCTTTGAAGATTAAACCACAATTTAAAAAAAGTCACAGCAATGTAGACTCCTCTTGTTTTGTTCTTATCTTTCCTCTGCATTTGGGTTATTTTAATTCTACCAAGTCAATATCTTTTAAGATTTATTCTGGTTATGGGCTTATGAACAAATAAAAGTGTTTATTTGTAAGCAAGATTCTAAGAGATGTTTCTGGTCAAAAATCCCCAACTACCTGAACAAGTAAAATATTGCTATTGAAAGCAGAAGAACTTCCCAGTTTCATGAGAATTCTCAGCCTTTTTCAATACCAAGCGGCACAGTAAGTGACATGAATTGAAAGACAGAAAATCAACAAAATGAACAAGCAACAAGCAGCAATGCATAAAGGAATTCTTGCTATCATTATAAAACTCTAATTATTCTAAACTTTGGAGAAAATGTTTTGACACAAAGCTTGTAACGTGTAAAATATTAGCATTAACCTCTTTCATATTTGTAATAATGCTAGGCCAAAATAGGAACGTATATAAGGATATATAAGTATAGAGAAGAGAGATTTTTAACAGAACGGAATTACAGGTATCACAGCAGTTTGTGGATAAATTATCAGGTTTATTACTACTAAAGTAGTTTGAATAGAAGTGTTCCAGCTGTTACAGCTGATCACCAGCACACTGCTAATTTTCTCTGCCAGACAGTCCTTTTATGTATTGTGGAACTTGTTGCAATTAAGGGATTTTCTCACTTCTTTATAATTCTGTGATTTACAATGTTGTCTTAAAAATTTAACTGCACAAACCATATTCTTTTCCTTTTATTTAAAATTTGAAATGAAACCACCAAATCCATTTCCAGCAAGAAACCCAGATTAACATCTTTCTAACTGTGCTTGCTGCATTAGTATGTTGCCACTGGTGTATCTGACAGCAAACAGCTACAGTAAACCTTATGGCATATTTGTGGGAAGTCTTTTCAATGAGATGCTTTACACTACAGTAATTCCTCACTACCTTCAGAAATATATTTAAAATTACAGGCTATTCTACCAAAAATAACGCTATGGATTTTTTTCCTCAAAACTGTTTAATTTCTAAAACAAATTATTTAAAACCAGAAAACAGTAGATGTTGACCAGCAGAAAGGCACTAATCCTGAGTATTCTAAAGCTTCTCATCAGTGAGATAAACCTACTTAATTACAGAACTCTATCATTCTTACACTTGCTCAAGTCCTTCCACTCCGTAATATCTCAAAATATATTACTTATTTCAAAAGGAAGGTGCAACACTACTAAGGTTGGTAGAGCATACGTAATAGTATAGCAGCACACGTGGGGAATGAAATGGGAGACTACGGAAATTAAAACTGACTGCACAGAAAGTGCTTAAGTAGGTACGATATATGTATTTGCTCAGGGTATTTAATCAAAACATGCATATTTCTCTGATAGCTTTTTAAAGAGTGGCATATACTCAAATGATTACTCAGAATATGGTTAAACACAGCACAAGAAAAAGATCAGTCCTCCAGTGCCCACTGAAACAAACCTCTAGGAGAAGAGCTCACCTACCTAATCACAGGGCAACTTCCTCCAAAAACACCGGCTTTCCCCAAGGTTTCCCTTCATAGGGCTAATCAAGCCCAATATTGTTTAGCTTGTAGTATCTGACAAGATACTGTATCACACAAGGTGGTCTAGCAGGTAAATCGAGAGCCCTAACTACAGCAACTCTGAGCTACATTCCCAGGTAGGAGATAAGGAACATTCCTTGATCAAACAAGAAGTGATTTGGCACACAGAGCCACAAATGTCATTTAGATCTCTCCTAAGCGATCGGAGAATTTTGAAAATATCTCACATACTTACCCCCAAGCGTACCTGGGCACTCAATTAATTCAAGGCCAGCTTCTTTTCTCCACATTCACCCACCTCTTAGTTTCCTGACACAAAAATAGCATCTACACTACAGCCCTTATGCGACTCTTCAGGGTCACAAGGCAAGAAGGTTCAGGTGACCACCAACCAGATGTCCCAGTAAGCAGAGAATCACTGCTATGCTACACTATACAGCTCATAGTTAAGGTGATTTGATCCCAGGCAGACAGCAATCTCACTCCTTTGTTTATCAAACTAAAAAGAGATTCTATAAATTGTTTTAGCCACTAGTGAGTTAAGATGGAGTAATCAAAAATTAGCCTACTAAAATATGATCCTTTATCAACCCTCATTCACTAAACAAAACCCAGCTTATATTGATTAAATAATTATTTTCTCATCTCCTCCACTGCACATTCAAGAAGAAAACATACACCTGTCTTGACTTACAGCAAGTAAGTTGTTTCACATACAAAGGCTGTGCTGAGAGGAAAAAAGCACTGAAGTGTGGTCAGATTTTTCTTCTTTAAAATAAACTGGAAATACATGCATGTATTTATTCACAGAAGGAAAGACAGGCCATATCTCATACGCATGCTTCATTCTGTGGCTATCCTGAATTGACTACTTAATCTATGATGTTCATTCCTTCCCTGTTAAGATAACTATAATAAGCAATTAAAGGGTCATGTAAATCACTACTCCGGCATTACAAAACACCTGACAGTCTCACCTGCTGCCAGACTGAGTTTTAGGAGCCATTAGGAAATTTTCAGAAATTTCTTTTTGCTTGGCACTAATATGCAAAAAGCAAGTAAATAAAAAATTTTAATAGTGAAAATGTACATTGAAATTGAAAAATCAAAACACCAAGTAGTCAGACCTCGTAACATATTTTGGGGGGTATCCCCAGACAAGTGCAGACTTCTCTGTAACACTCTCTAAAGCTGTCCTCTTTCTTCACGCACACTGCTTTGTTCTTTATACATGATACATAATTCCTGTAATTCCTAGCAATACACGACTATAGTTTTCTAAAGATATTACATTACTAAGAAACAAAACCAGAAGATCAAAACCCCCAAAACCTACCTCACAGTAAACTGTTCTAGTGTCACAGGATGCACATGTCACGTTCTGTACATCAGGACTGCAAAAGGCATATTTTTCATCTGCAGTCTGGCCACGTATTTTACTTGTCTTTATTGCATGGACATGTTTCTCTCTGATTTGAAATCAATTTTGTATTTGTAAGTTATATTTAGATTAGCTTATTTCAAAGTATGTCAGAAGCAACAGTGTCCCTTTCAAACACTGCTAAATTAGTTGGCAAAAGTTGACTCATCGATCACTTAGTTAGACCATAACCAATTCATGGCAATGTATTGCGGAAGGAGCACAGGATCACCAGGAAAGAAGTTATCACAACATAAATGAAAGATAAGCAAATACCTCATTAGGAAGATCTACTACATATCATACTGCCACGTAACGAGGAAAAAGTTTTATAAAATAAACAGTAGTCTACCAAGACCTCCTGGCAACTCAATTTTTGAACATTTTTAAGAGCACTTTAAGATCTTTCCAATCCTGTGTGTTTTAAGCATCTGCCTGAAGGAAAACAGCACATAATTTTCATTTAAGAAATCAATCCTCACTTTTGATGCAAGATTCTAATTGAAAGAAATGAGTTGCAATTAAAAAAAATTCAACTCTGAAGAAACAATAAAATTACATTATGTTCTGGCCATTAAGAAACTTATGTACAACTTATGAGAAGTTGTTATGAAATTGGATTTCCTGAATATATGGGGAATTAGTATTTGCTGCCAAAACATTTAACATATGCATAGTAGAACGGGACTGCTACTTTCCCCGGTTGTACTGTGACAAAACAAGAGATGACAAGAAAGATGGGTGGAGCTGGTCTAGACCCAATCTCCTTTCCCACAACATCATGAAAGTGCACAGTGGAAATAATTCACCCACCCTGCCCCAAAGGAAGTGACATATCTTGCGAAACTATGAGACCAGACTCAGGAAAGTGAAGGAAAACTGTGACACAACTGCAGTCTGAAGTCACTGTTCTGAAGTCAAAAGAGCATTTAAAGAGCATTTAAAAGGTCGAAGCATATTAAGTCTGTGTTTGCTTATAAAACACATCTTCAACATCACTAATTAGGGAGCAAACACATTTTACAGTACTGTGCAAAGTTTGTCTGCTACACCTACCTCTGAGGAGCTAAACTGTTGACCCAGAGCACATAAAAGTCTCTAGGCAAAAGTGAAACATTCCAAAAATACTGCTTAATTGAAAGCTGAATGCAAATTAATACCTGCATTTTAAAATGTGCATATGCAAGGTGTTAGCCTGTCAGTTAAATCCCACTCCCCCTTCACTCCTCTAGAGAAACAGTCCAGTTGATTGACTAAGGCCTGTGTGATGTGTAGGACCAGTACTCAAGCAGAAGTTGGCTATCAATTTTAACAAGACCAAACTTTTAGATGTCAAGTCCTGATGACAAAAGCATGCAGTCCTCATGGCCAAGTATTAAATACCACATTGGCACCCTTTGTTGTAAAATAATAAAAATTAAGCTGTCCAGTCATGCTGTTTTTCCCATTTTCTTCTTTTAGACTTTATTAACTAATAACAAAATACCACACATCAATAGTCAAGCCCTAAATGAAGGCATGAGATTACTTTCTATCTATCTTTCTCAGTACCAAAAATATGTTCCTCCTAGCAGTTAAAATTACTTTTGGACACAATTTTGTCCATTGTAAAAGCCTCGTAAAGTATTTAACTGAATCTTACTAGAAATACATTACCTGAAAGTCTGAAGGAAAAACAAAGCATCAGCCTATTGCAAGTGGTTTTCTTATTATTACAATAGTAACACTAACAACTAAAATCCTTTAAGCACACAGGTAGCATCCTTAGGCTTACAAATTACTTGTTTCAGAAAAGAAAAAATACTACTACAGCATAGAGAAAAAGCTGACTACGCAATCAAAAGCCCAAAGGACCCAATTTCTTCATAAAGTACCTGACGGACATCGTGACAGTCTGATTACCTTCTTCTACCAATTTTTGGAACATGTGAAAAATACTGTATGCTTCTTGCTGGTATGTGGTCCAAGATGACTCATAAATCTTCCTTTATCTCCTTCGTGGTGTTAGCAGAAAAGGATGAGTTGCTTTTTTCCATCTCATTCACATGTCTTTCTGTCTGTTACCCGTGCCCTTGAGCAAAGATTACTGATGCCCTGCCTCTGATATATGACACATCACATACAGCAGCTTTTCATCAAGTGAATTAACCTGAAAAAATGCAAACCTACCTGCCAGTTGCTTCCCAACTTTCCACTATTCCTTTGTGTACCTCCCTCCTAACATGCCACACACAAGGCAGGCAAGAACAAAGTTACCAGACACAGAAAATTAAACTGTTATTCAGTGGACACTGACCTAATTTACTGAAATACACTACTTAATATCTACCTTCATAACTGATTCCAATTGTAAAATATCCTGTTAGTCATATTCGTGACCTGAAAATGTATCTATTTAAAAATCAGAGGATGAACTATCGGCTCAGATCATCCCAAATTATTGCTCTGAGTCATGTATAATAACTGCGATTCATGTAATGCATTACTGATATGGCTCTACAAGCAATTCTGCAATGCTAATCAATACGGAATGATCAGTCAGTATGCTGCATATTCTGTGGTTGCCTTTTTTTCCTTCCTTGCAATTTAAAATATATTTTTATAGGACTACTATCATAAAATGTTGACTTTCTTCACAATGGCCGAACTGTTCACAAGAGTGAATTTTTAATGCATGAAATTAAAACTCCAATGCACTCTCTTGTTTTTCGTAGTTGGGTTCCTTTAAAGAAAAACAGACAATAAATGCTTATGTGAGGTGCTCTTTTTTTCTGCATATACCTTCAATCTTACATTTTAAAGACGCCAATTAGATAACCACTATGCTGCTAATTAGCAAGATTCACATACTAACCACTCTGAGAATTTTTTATGCTCAGAAATTTTTTCCACTGTATATTATTAATTGGTTTACATTTTTAACTGATTACTGACAGGAGCTGAAAGAAATTTAAGCACAGGAGTTCCTAGGTACTTCAACATCTTACAAGACAAGAAAGTGAACTCCCAAGATAACTCTGTTCCACAGAACAACGCTCTTTAAATACACATGGCTTCACCTTTCATAACGAAAAAAAGATTTTTTTTTTTCTTCTTTTATCAAAATTGTGTAATATCTTTTAATGAAGGCAGGGACTGAAAAACATACACATTGATATATATTTTCCAATGAACTGACTTGAGGGTAATGTGTAAAAATAGGATTAATGGTACAAAGCATGTACTATATAAAAATAGCCTGTAGAAAGAAGCATTAAGCAATTACAACTCTAGCAGTGAAGGTTCCAATATTATAGGGTAATATTTCCTTAATGTTAGACTTCATTAACCCTAAGATAATCTCTCATAAATTTTGCAG
This sequence comes from Trogon surrucura, assembly GCA_020746105.1. NCBI lineage: Eukaryota > Metazoa > Chordata > Aves > Trogoniformes > Trogonidae > Trogon > Trogon surrucura. The sequence continues at coordinate 24,635,879 of CM036621.1, read as the reverse complement.
ATTTTTAAAGAGAAAAAATAAATTATGTTTATTAAACTACTGAATATGTTTATGAAAACAAGACATAATCTAGTGCTATAAACTTCTTGTCTTTATCTGAATAATCAGGAAGCTCATAAATAAAATATCATATAACAAAGTGAGTGTTAAAATTCATTACCGTAATAGCTATGCTCATGATCTATTTCATTAACACTCCTCCTTTCTTTGAATAAATGGGTTCTTTGGTCTACCAGAGCCAGGCCATTTACAAGACAAAATACTAAGCTGCTTTTTCTCATTTTCCCTTATCTGTTCTATTCCCAACTTTCTAAATTAATTCTTCCTTTAAATCTTATTGTTCCTTCCAGTGTAACTCACAGCACATTAGAGAAACTTGAAAGAAATATAAGCAAAGAAATGGGTCTATGGAGTATAAGTTAATTAGGAATCTAAGTGACTGGTGATGAGACTTGAAGGCATATGGCTTTGAAATGAATTTAAGAAGCTTAAGTTCATTTAAAAATAAAATATAAATATATCAGAAGTTCAAAAGAAGACATACCTCAAATTAAGTCGTGCTAATGTTTCAGCCCCAACACGAGCTAAAGATAACAATATATGATGGCATACTGATTTTATCTCAAATGTTTCTTCTCACCAACATGGATCAAAAAGGCCAGCAGCTGTTAGTGAGGCAGTAACACAGACACCTACAATTAAAACACTAGCAACTGCAGAAATCCCCATCTGCAACCAAGTATGTAACTATGCTATTCAGCTTAACACACTACTCATTAATAACCCTCTCCAGAATCTAGTTTTCAGTCCTCACAGCAACAGACCATCTTTACATCCTTCAATCTCATTTTTTTTCCAAACTTTTCTCACCATTTCATATATAATATGAAAGGACATGATCTGTGAAAATCCTCTACCATAACACTGAGGTTGCAAGAACAAAACCTTGGGAAAGATGCAACAGAAGAGTTGTGAACTATGGTGCTGGGAGATTTCCAGACGCTGCAGCTGCATGATCATGCAGGCACTGGAACCAGCACGGATGGATGGTGGGAGTTAAGGACTTGGTGCTGGCACGCGCCTCCCTCCCTGTAAGAATGGGGCAGCACTCTCCTAAAAATTCATCCTCAAGGGAATGTTTTATTTGCTCCAAGGCTTTAAGAAGATGCACCAACTCCAGAGGCTGTCTAAGGCAGGGAAATGCAGGAAAAAAGGGTCAGTCTTACAGACAGGTGTACTTGAAGTATTTTATATAAAGAAAACTAAAAAAAATGTATAGGTAGACTAAGTGGCTACTGAAGAAAGAAGGTACACACATAAGCTGGATATTGCTTTAAACAGATTTCTTATAAAACGTTTTTGTTTTCCACTCATACAAAGTCACTGCAACTACTCTCAATAAACTTAAAACAGACTACAAAGGGGTACAGTCTCACATATTTCATAGGAACACAGCATTGGTACTGAGAGCACCACTGTCAGTGAGGAAAAGTAGCAGCATCTATGAGAAAACGGATTAGCTGAAAAGTGCCATTAAGCTAATAAGTGCTTAACGTACATTGCTCGCTTTCTTTGCAGACCTTTGAAGAGAGGGTAGGGGATAATACAGTACATTATACATGCATTCTAGGCCTGTATATTCATTTAGAGAGCTTTTTCCTCACACTTTGAATAGGCAAATTTGCCACCAGAGGACACTGGTTTATCAAAGGAAATTATATACAATTAAATGCAAAGTGTAACAGTACCTTTTATCAGGCCAACCAATAAAACTGAAGAACATTTAAAAAAACAAGGTTTGCAGGCTCTCCTAAATCATTGTTTTTCAACTTGATCAACTAGATAAACAATGCACTGCAACTTTTAATAATTTTCATGTTAATATTTAACCTTTAAGTCTAGCTGGAATTGATCATCATTATAAAAATCTTAACACAGAGCAGCAGGTTGCCATAGCAAGCCAAAACATTCAACCCAAGAACCCCTCTGCAGAATTCCTTGATCATATGTTTTTCTGGATCAACTTCATCAGTCTTTTAAGGCATATACTTTCTTCTGAATCCCACAACTACCTGCATTCAAAAATAATTCACATGGCAAGGGTTTGCATTCCCTTATATGGGGAGAGCACAAAGGCTAGAGTAGATATTAGAAATACGTAAACACAGTTTATGTATCAGCAATGGTTTAGATGATTAGGTAGAAACAAATTTTGAGAACGTTCATTTTACAAAGAGTCAAAAACCAAAATAGCACTGAAAAGCTTTAAGGGTTATATTTCAGTTCACGTAAAGCAGCACTCTCAATTCTGGCAACTCCTGAACACCACGAATACACAGCAAGATGCAAACTCATCAATATCACTCATTTTATTAATGTACAAAAATAAAATATTTGATATAGCACATAAAGCATTAATAAATTATTAGAAGCTATTAAAAGGTATTATAGATAAGCAGTATATGCATTATTGATCAGGTAATCTACCAGACTGTACAACCAGTTGGTATAATGGATTGTTATCCATTCAATTACTAATGCTATGAACCTAACGTGGATGGTAACTCATTTTCTTTGTTTCCAATACTGACATAAAACAGCAACAACAAAGTTTTCAGGAAACACCAATAGTTTTGTTATTGAGGCATTTGGTGATTTTTTTTCCTGATGGTTTGTTTTGTTCTTTTGGAGGGATTTTTTTGCCAACTGCATCTCTAGTAAGCAATATTCTGCCTGTGGAACAGCTCAGAGACAAGTACCTGCACACAAAGTACCACCTGCACACAAAACAGTATTGTATGGACAGTGGTGGTCCGCATGTTTCGAAATGGGAGGAGGCTAATGACAGCGCTGACATACTGCCCAGGACTATGGCATTCCATCTTTATTGAGAACCACTCAGAAACACACTTGCAGAACACGAAGACCAATGATTTTAATAACACAACTTTGTGTGTAACTTGTATTACCCACTTGTGTAGGTGGGCTTGCATTCAAATCAGTCAAAATAGTTCTAGAGGGAAAGAAAATTAAAAAGCTGAGTTGCCACTGTCAAATCACACCTGATGAATGAGCTAATCTGCAAGACTTTGCAATATGGGAAGTCTATCTCATTGGACACACAAAGCAAAAAGAGAAGAAAAAAACATCAAAGGGAAAGCTTGCATTAAAAATATGACTTTAAAAAGATCGTGGATTGCCCATGACATGTAATAAGTCATCTGTCTCTCTTAATAAAGAGAAGTCATTATTTACTAGAGAACTAATACGAGTAACTGTGACAAGCAAAACCAACAAAACCCATAAAAATATATAAAAAAGCTGTTCTATACAGTTAGGCTGAGAAAGAATACATTCAATGTTTTAGATGAAAAAGCATTTAGGCTTACAATCTGTTCTAATATAACCTCCATTATGTCTTGGGAAATGCAACAAATATCAAGAACTCACCCTCATCACCAACTTTTAAAGAAAAAACAGAAAATGTTCTTTTTTTAAAGCAAAAATTTAAGTCATTGGAACATGCTTAATGTTTTGGATTAATACCAATGGGTCTTATAATGAACATGGTCTTTCAAACAAATGTACTCATGTGCCAAGATTACACCATCTTTGGATATTGTAACTTAAAGAAAAGTCTTATCTCCTCTTCTAAATATAAAACACATTCCCAAATTCAGGTTTTCTGTAGTTGACTTCCACGTCTGCTGTTCTCTCAAGTATTTGAATCTCCATGCAGGTGATGCAGCCAGGCATCATGGAACTTAGAACAAGGATACCATTAAACTGCTTTACTATATTATTTTTCTACATCAATACTGCATAGGTTTAATTGCTCCTAGGGCAATCCTTATAAAAATAAACTGTCAAATACACATTATACACCTAGGTGATGCTACTTAAACCACCCTTGCAAAATCATAAACAACACAGAACTTATTAACTAATATTTTAATATTTAGTTTCACTAAGACCTGAAAAAACAACAAAAAAGCTTCAATGCAATATAATTAAGGTAGTTACAGCTTTACTCTCGTTTCATGTTCTCTTTTAAAAATAAACTATCTACCTTAGATAGTAGTTATTACCATGTCCTGTAATTCCTCAATCATTGTAGGGTATAGAATGTTTTTCAAATGATGAAATGGATCTAACATGAATAAACACTGAGATTAGAGGGGTTTTGCTTGAAAAAACAAGTGTGACAAAAGTAAAAATAGTTACATTAAAATGTTTCAGTTTTTAAATCAATGACTAATGAGATATTAACTTGCAGTTAAAGTAAGAAAAAAATAATTGGCAATCAACTATAACTTATTTATAGCTAATTTTACTTAACATGTTTGAACCTGTTCCTATTCTTCATTTGGTTTCCATACAATGTTTTCAGTAAATTTTAAAATGCTTTTGCCAATAAAATTCCTGCTTTATATGTTTAGGAACGCTACAATACTACGTTTTTCAGAACCAGAAAGGTCAGTTTGCCTCCTCTAAGGAGAGTGAAGGTTAAAAGAAGTTTCTAAGAGCAAATCTTATGTGATAAAGGTATCAACTGATATAGAAAGCAGATATTTAATTAAGCCACTGAATTGCTCTAAATTTATACATCAAATCTTCAAAATCATTAACTTGGAAAGAATTATTAATTCTGAAAGAATAAGTAAACAGATATATTACCTAGTGAAAAATTCTGCTGCACAGTTACAGAATGTATTAGTTCATCTCTCACAGGGAAAATTTTTCTGAGGTCACTAAACAACTGAAGGGATGATTCCAGAAAAAAAGAGTTACCAAACAATAAATATATCTTTGCTAGCAATTCTGAAGGTTGAAATGCTTTGGGAAAAGCAGAGGAGATTCCTTTAAGTACTCGAAATTTACTCAAGTAATACCGTAACTAAATCTACTTTACAAAAATAGGAAACTCACTTTAATTAACAATAATTTTAATCTTACTAGTAATTTTAGCCTCTTAATTGAATTATTTTTCCCAAAGTCATTTTACTGCTAATAAATGAAATACATGAAAAACTAAATTGCATAATAAAGCATGAAGGGCATACCGTTATGATACCATGCCCCTGAGAGAAGCAAGCAGTGTTTTATGTTCAATGAAAATCTTAACAGTAACACTGAAAAAAAAAAAAAGAGGTAATATTCTTCAAACAATTAACAACCACATTTCAGAAGTGATTTTTTAAAATACTACTATTTCTCAAGAAATGAAAAAAGCTGTAAATCAGTAGCACAAGCAAGCACAACGATCTTTTCCTGAGTGATTTCTAAAATATTTAAAATAATTATTGGAAATATATCTTCCCTGTAACTTAGGCCCCTCAACAATTTATAATTATGTAACTAGAGAAGCACTTGATTTTGGTAGCTAGTAATGCCCCAAATGATTTTACTGTCGACATAGTTTAACAACTCACTAAATAATATCAAAAGTATTTTTTTACCTTTTAAGAAAAAAAAAAACTTTTTAGAAATTTCAAGGAAAAATATAAACCAACCATTTTTGACTTGTGTTAAGCTGCAGATGAAACTACTTCCTTATAAACCGAACTTCCATCTCCTGGCATGAATGCATATGTATTTTAGACAAGTACATTCAAGTGAGTGCAGCAAGCTTGAGCTGCTAAGAGAAGACTTGTATGGCACATGCATTAGATCTGACTTGAACTCCAAAGCTGAAATCAATGACAGCACACTGAAGATGTTTTTCCCCTCACGAACATGAGGCACAACTATGGTTTCCTTTCAAGCAATGTTTAGGGCATGAGTACGCTACGCGATGGGATGAGTCAGGCAAAGAACAAGCTGCACAAGGCTCACAGCACTAACACAGAGCACTAATTTATCTCATCTCAAAATACTAGAAAAAATAAAGTTAGAAAAAAAAAACAACATTCAGAAGCAATTGAAGAAAACTAATTATTCTCCATAACTGATACACCTAGATAAATTCAGCCTGGCATTTTAAAACAACTGCATGTTATCAAGGGATTCTCTAGCTTTTTCCTAGCATGGGTTACATCTCATTTCTGACTGTCCTGTCCCATGGGATGTTGTAATGGCTTCTAAAGACGAACTGCTTTAAGAGCAGCATTATTTCTATATAGCTTGACTTTATAAGGAAAATGAGAAACAGTGCAACAGAGCAAGTGTGTGAGAGAGCAAATGGAGAGGAGAGAAATGTAGACTTTTCAGTGCTATGCAAATAGCCCCAGTTGTCCATGTATCGGCCAACCACTTTTTTGAGCTACCCAAAAAGGCTGAAGGTAGAACTGTTATTTCTCAAATTCCACAATACTGGAACTTTGGGATATTCAGTGAAACTGGTAGAAAATCAATTTAAAATTAATAAAAGACTCTTTAGAAATTGACTAGCAAACTTCTAGAACTTACTGATGCAGGAGGTTATGAATGTAGATGGAAGCAGCAAATACAAAGTAGAATTCTTTAAATCCATGGGCAACAGATCAATAAATAGATATGCAGAGGGATGTATGCCCTAACATCCTTAATACAAGGATGCTGGGGAGCTGGATCAGAGTAAGTGGCTAAACCTGCCTGTTCTTCTTAAATAGCAATTTGTTGACACCAAGAGAGACAGAACAATAACCCAGATGGACCTGGCCTCAGCGACAGTGCGATGTTTCTCCAGAACTATTACTACATCCATTGAAAGACCTGAAACATCTTCTTTTCAGCTTGGTATAAATAAATTCTTCTTTTCAGTAGCCATAAATAAATGAACATTCAAATATTACATTTGGAAACTTTCCCTGAATTATTTGTGCTTAGACAAGACATTCCACTTTCTCAGTTGCTGCTTAAATTGGTTCACTACCCTACAGTAAAACATAGCATAACTGTGGTAATAAACTAATGCCAAATTAGGTTGGGTTTTTTTATTTTAACAGAAAATTGGACTCATTCAGAACTAAATGGTTATAAAAGAAGTGGTAAAAGGCAGACACCAGTCAAACCCATTTATTTTTATTACAATCATTGGTATGATATTCCTTTTACGTGCATCCCCCTTTAAAATCCCCTTTTGCAGAAAATGCAAAGTTTATCCTTCTCCTTCAATGAACCACGTGAAAAACAATGCCCATACTGCCCCATCCTGCTGAAGGAATAAAAGAAATGAAAATCCTCCCACTATCACACCAAGGCAGCTTTGTCACCTAAGCAAACTCTGGCTTCTTTTCAGTACTTAACACTGTGCAGTATGGCTATGCCCAGAGAAAATAGATAAAGCTTTATCAAAGCCAGATAAAGCAACTAGCAATCATTCTGGCTTAAGAAGCATCAAACAATTCCTGTTTGGCAGTCCAACAAGTAAATGATGGGGGGGTGTGTGGGGGGGAAATAAAATTAAAATTCTTCTTGGGACCTTGATGAGCAACACTAAAACCAGTACTTCTGTGCTTGTCTGTACACATGATATTGCAGCAGAATATTTTGAGTAGAATAATAAAAAAAGTTCAATAAGGATACTCAGATGCCAAGATGCCTTCCTGAGATTCTAACCAGTTGCATTGGAAGCGTCTATGCTCCACTTATTTATATTTGCCTCGAGGCTCAAATGGGCAGTAATTTCCACTTTTCAGCCCAAGCACTACTGTAAGACTCCTATACACTGTTTAACAGTTCCCATATTTTACCCTGAGTGTGTTAGTGTTCCTGTGATAAGCTGTGTTTTGATCCTGGCTCTTTCTCCACATGGACATACACGACGCATGCAGACGACACAATTTAAAGAATGCAGGAACATTTCCTGATGGAATGAATAGATTTAACAGCAGTAAAAACATTACTGCAAGTAAGATTCTTCATTTTTATACACTACTGTGTATTTTTTATGATTCGTGTCTAAGATCCTGTTAAATATTTAAACAACAATGCAATATCAGTAAGTAAACTCTTTAAATCAGGCATCCTCTATACTGTATAGTGGGAACAGATGTGTTCTTATTAAGGCTATATTGTAACTCAACAATAATTTGTCATATTTGACATATTGTTAAATTATGTGCACCTGCCAGAACTGTAGTAGCAATTACAAACAATATAAATACTTTAAATACCTAAACAACTTCTGTAGATGCGAATACAATGTATGGAAAAATGGTAATTTCCTAAATGTCATTACCAAACAACACCTAATGTCTCACAATTTCTTTTTATGTATATTTTATTATAGCGCCCAACTGTTTCAACACTCTAGTGGCTGGACTTTAATGTGGTTCAAGCAGCCCCAAGTAACATCACCAAATGTTTAACATCTGTGAAAGTTGGACCAACAAATGCTCATATTTTCAGGAGGTCATGCTGGCCAGCTTTCATTAACAATTACTTTAAACTTCAGTTTTCTTTATAGCTTTTTAATTCAGGAAGGACACGTAAAGTTCACCTTAGTTAATCTGCTAAATTTATTCCAAAATCATGTAATACTAATCTTCAGAATATTTGTAAACTTTCAAAAGTTTCTTTTACTTCCCTCAGTATTTGGATCTTGTTTAATTCACCCATTACTTTAACACAGGGAAACAAGACTTTAATTAGGTCTTAAGACTTCAGCATATTTCCAGAACAGGGTCAGAATCTCCCAGCTCTTATTTCCTTTCACTTTATTTTCCTACTTCCCGCTCTGTGCCCCATCTACAATATTCACACCAGATCTATGATTAATTTGCAAAATGCTTTAGTGTCCTGGATATTTCTTGTTGCTGATAATTCTATAACCATGAACTACTGTGTCTTGAAAAAAAAAAATATATGCAGAGCTTTGAATTTTTCTACTGCATTCATATCCATAGCATTTGACAAGGTTTGAATTTTGCTATAGACCTTTAAAAGAAAGAACTCCACTGTGGGGTTGGACACCTCAGTGGAAACATGCAGGCCAGAACCCCATGGGACTTCGGGATTTAGAAATTCAAGGGAGTGGATTTTAGTGCAGGTTCAGCACTGAAGAATGTAGGACTGCCTAATTTTTAAACGTGCATAACAAATTCTTAAATGTGCATAGCGCTGGGGTGGGGAAGGGGGCGGGGATCTTTTAATAATAGCATAAATATAGGTGATTAAAAAACAAGATACACAATCTATTTTGAAGATCAAAAAACCTCACTAATTTAAAAGAGAATAGATGAGAGAAGGCACCACTGATAATCTTAAACACTGTACACACTAAATATCCTTACAAAAATCTCTTTCCCCTTCCCTCGCCACATCAGCTTCACACGACTTACAGCTTGACATTTCTTGCTGTAACCTCTCTGTTTTGAAAGGAGATATAGGAAATAACCTATAGGAGACTTGTTCTTTGTGATTACAGCTTTCAGCATTATTGCCATCTATCACTAATTTCTCTATCAGGAATAGCTGGTTTATACTGTATTATGAGTCTAGATATTCCACTACGTGCCATTTTAACAGTCCATAGCTATACACACCTATTTAAGAGCACCAGAGAGAAAGCTTTGATGGGGACAGGTGGGAACTAAACTCTTTCCATGCCCACAAGTCAGACAGAGAGCCCATTCTATAGACTCTCCAGTGCTGCAACCGTACTCTCTGATCAAGCTGACCTGCTGCACTTTGAGGAGAATCTGGAGCAGGCTGGTCCCAACCCACCGGCTGATGCCAGGGAAACTCAGCCTTTCCCTAACCGTTCAGACTTACAACACACAGCTGTTATGAGACTCAGCTTTGCTCTAGGACCTTGGACCCCACACATCCAGGTGGTCACCAACATTCACACACAGCTTGTTAGTGGCTGCTTTAGTGTTTCATTTATTATTTACAAAGAGCACTGGCACAGATACATTGGAAAGGAAGGTGATTCTAAGGAGCATGAAGGTATTTAATTTTATAAATGTTTGTGTTGTGTATGGGTGTACATGGAGGGGTTTATAGACTCCCTTAAATGATTTACCGTTAAGGTACATATTGATTATAATCTCCAGTTATTTAAAAGGGGATCTGTTTACCCCACAGCACTTAATACATTGAGATGTGTTTCAGCTTAACAGTGACACTGGTAAACAAAAGTTACTGATCTACCTAGTGAGTTATAAAACTTGTAACACACTGTAAACAGCTCTGTCATTTTATTTAGCATATTGCATTGCACGAGCTACTTTATTTACCTAGCGGTAAATCTTTAGGTATCAAAAATGCTACAGAAGGCACAACAAATAAATTACGAACAGACACTAACATCTGACTAGTTAATCAAACAAATAGGACATGTAACAAAGAGAAAAGCTATAAATATTGACAACAAGCTGCTTCAGTCACAAAAACATTCAATACTTCAGTTCTCAAGTGTGAGTTTTATATCAGTCCCCTGGAAACAGTTTGTATCCTCCAATAAATTTTTACAGTTGATTCACCTGCCTGATACCCTTCAGCCATTTCCTTCAGAAGCTGTCAAACCCGCCAACAATAATATATGGCCCGACCAACAAGAACAGCTGTAGCCATTCTCTCTGCTGGTTCCCGCACCCTGTTCTGCATAAAATAATACATCAAGATTAATTGATTTCCCGTCAGTCTCACAGAACAGAAAATTAATTTTCATGTAGCTATTTTCCCCAGCATATGAATTTCAAACATGGCAACTAATTTAAGTTTTTAATTATTCATAAGCAGAAATAAAAAAAAAGAAGGAAAAAAAAAATCACAACACATGATAAGTGAGTCCCTGAAAGCCTCAAGGCCATGGCCTGGACCTTGATTTGTGCTGAGACAACAATAGCATTCACTAATGCCTATATAAATAATATATGTATTAACATACATCTTAGTACAACACCAATTTCTCTCACTCTGACCCAAGACTACCAGGTCATAGAGCAGCAGTTTGTTACAGCCCATACAGTGGGCTACATGTGACACGCTACAAGAAAAACATATAACATGACAGCCATACTGGATTGACCCCGATTGCCTTTAGAGCATGAGCACACCCATAATATAATGGGAAGGTAATGGTCAGTGTTTGAGGAGAAGAGTAAAACTTACTAATCAGCAGGGTGTCATATCTCAGCAAGCCTTCTCTTTGCAGGTGACATTGACTTCTGCAAAGAAAAATGCTAATGGAAATTTAAACAGAATAATCTGTCTTGCTCAAGTTAAATCTTTTCCAGATGATTGCTGAAGCCTTAAAGAAAAACACAGGCCACTCAGGAGATACTGAGATGTCATAAAGAAGGCACATTTAAGGAAATCTCATTTGCTAAGGTTCAAATTTCTGTACACAGACATTCTCACGAGTTGCAGAATAGAATTTATGACCTTGAACTCAGGCCAAAATTGTACAGGTAAATAACCATGACTCAAAGTGCTCATTATAATAATTTCTGATGAAGTACAAACCACTCACTATTTATTTAGTGCAACACATGATCAATAATGCTAGGATTGGAGGTTTTTTGTTTAAAAAAAAAACAAACACAACTAACTTGTGTTACGCAATGCTTGTAGATGGCTTGGGGGTCAGGGCAAATTACAGGATGAAAATGTATCCATAAATTCAAAACGAGCGTGTAAATGCTGAAGTCACTGGAAATATCAGGCAACAGATTTGCTCACTAAAAAAGCCCAAACTGTTTGACAAGGTGTGCCATGAAGATACTCCACAGAAAATTCTCTTACCATTATCAGTGGCACAAGACAAATTTACAAGGATGGCAGCTTAGGGAAGATGAGTAAGATGATGAAAGCAGGAAGCACTGTAGACATATTTAGTTATGTGTTATGATGAAATGTCAACCAAGGAACAGAAGGAAGTATAAAAACTGCCACAAGTCAGATAAAAATGCTCAATGTAGCTAGAGCCTCTGTACTGTATAGTGAACTGCTTATAGTATGGCTGGGCACTGGCACATGCTAGTAGCACCATACATAAGATTCTTCCAGTATTTCCATGATAAAACCACTGCCATGTTATTTTCTCATTCAGAGAAGGCTGAAAAAAAAGGCAGTTTTTAAGCCAAAATTCAGCATATCTACAATAAGCTTTTAAAATCAAGTTTTGAACAAGAATCTTAAGTTCTGATTTTAGTAAAACAAAGTTTTCAAAAAATGAACTCAAGCTCTGTATCTTCTCAACACACGCACCACAAAATTTTGGTTTGGATGGAAAAATAGACTTGATTTTTTTTTTTAAAGCAGTGATGCAGGTTAATGGCCTTTATCTTCTGTACACTTAGTTTTATCAATATATGGATATCTAATAATTGCATTATCAAGTAAACAAGATCAAAATGTGTATGCCATACATCTTCCCCAATAACTGCATTTGTTAATATACTGACATACTAATGGTTTCAACAAAACACACATTGAAAATAAAATAAAAATTGCATTTAACTCCAAAATGTAAAAAACTTGTAAAGAAAGTATATATTGCAAAGTACTAAATTACTCAGAACTATAGTTCTGAGTCGTTATTATCATGTTGAAAAACAATTACATAGTTTAAATTCAGCAGAAAATTGTGTCTAAATTTAGGAGGGAAGTCTGGGAAGAAGTAGCTTCTGATGGATTATATTTTTGTTATTTCCTTTCCATATTAAAAGATAGTTAAAAGCAATAGTGCATTATACCTAGTAATACCAGCCATTCAACAACCGTATTAACAATTTTTAATGTCAAATTAATCTGCTTTTGTCCTTCTAATATTTACTTGGCTTTTGTACCCTTTCATTAAAAAAAATAACCTTATTGAGAACATAAGCCCATTATGTTCACCATAAAAATACATGTTTTCAGTCCTGTACATGAAAACAACCTAAACACAACCAAAAACCTCCACACAAGCAAAAAAACCCCACAAGTTTACAAAGTTGATACTACTGCTACAGATACTGTTCCTGGCATAGCTTAAAGGTCTTAGTTTCTGTAAATTCAATTGAGTGTTTCTGAGTCTAGCAAGAGGTTCTAATTATTGTTAGAAGCCTAATTAGCATTTAGTATTACATTACAACAACTGCAGCAAAATTGTACCCGTTCTCCAATAAACAGTATTCACAGTGTGCAATCAAGCTGCTGTACGATGCAATGAGAATTAATAGCACTGCACGACAATGGTAAATCCTACAACTCCCGCTGTGTGTGTTTAATAATTTTTCACTCCTTCCAGATTGTTCCCATCAAGCACAATTCCCAAGATCCTAATCAGCTTTCCTCCCCATCAATACTACACAGAGATCTGAGCACTGAAAATTATCTGCAATTTCAAAAAGTGCTTTGTTGCATTATTAGGCCACTGACCTAAGAGGTAATGGGTAAATAGTTTCTGAAAAATGTCCAAAGCACAACATAAATTAAAGCTTATAGTCTTGCCTGCTGTTCTTACCAGAGCTGTAACTGCAAACTCTAACAGTTTTTACACAAAATCCTTAACTACAGTATTATTTTTTTACACAGAAATTAGTACAAAGATGACAACATTTGTATTTAAATAACCTCTCTTACTGTATTTTACACAAATAATACAAGTTGAAGAACCATAAGCGCCTTTTAAATGTATTGCATACACAGAGCAATCAGAGAACAACCATCATAGTTTTGTCTGTGTTCATGCATGCAGAATACGTAAAATGCTTCTGCAAAGAGGTGCATACACACAACCATACACACAGAAACGGAATCAGCATTTTAGTTTTCCTTTTTAGCCAAAGAAATATAAATCCTATTCAGAACACTATGTTTGATGGTCAGATAAATTCAAAGTTCACCACGTTTCCTTAGAGCTTATCTATCTGGTACATTTCTCTGGCAATTAAGGTTCGCTTAATACAGCAACAGTGGCATCAGAGGGATGAATTCTTTCTGTTGGGAAAATGCCTGATGCCTCACATATACGTTAGCAAAGTACATCCTCTGCATGCCCAGATAAATGGGCTCCCCTCCTATAGAAGACTGTAGCTGTGGCAGCGGCAGGGCGCAAAGGAGCCAGAAACCTGACTCGTAGGGTCCATATGCTGGTTACTGAGCACCAACAGACATTTGAATATTACGAAAGGAGTTGTAAGTTTGGCAAAGCACTCCCTCTGGCTTTGTCACAGTAATTTGTTTCAGTTAATGGAGTTCCAGCCTTTCCCCATAATCACTATCCCTTATTATGGAAATCTTATCTGTATAATAAACTCATCTTCTCACAGGGGACTTCTCCTTTCCTTTCACAGTTCGTCAGTGCCAGTACCATTTAAGTTTTACCTGGTACTCAGAAAGTAATTTAATTTTACCTGGTTATCAGGAGATATAAAAACTGTGGTATTAATTACCAATTACCACTACCTCTGAAAAAAAAGTGGCATTATTGTTTATCTTCCAACAAAAAGAGGATTTGTTCATTAATTGCTGTAACAAAAAATAAAGATATGTGCAAAATTCTTCTGTGGTAATTTGCATCTGTTTCCAACAAGGTGATTATGCACTCGAGAACCACGCTTGAAGAAATAGCCCATTATTACGTACCTGGACACAGTGACAAGCACATGGCAGGAAGGGGAAGGGAAAGCTTGAGACAGAAAGCCAGAAATTAGGCAAAATGGGAGAACAAATCACAGGATAGCTTGAGATGCGGGTAGACTTTGAAGAAAAGAGCAGCACATCTCACACAAAAACTGAGTTATGCCAATTGATGCATCAAATAGCAATGAGGAATTTAATATTTTCTGGTTAGGCAGAGCCAAATATGAAATGTAATGAAGAGCTAGCACCAGCCCCTTTTTCCCCAGTAGGCAGTACTAGTATACACAGAATCAGTGAACTGTAAGGCAGCAGCTTCTCCTTCTCAATAGACCTAATGCAGAAATGTGGACTTTACAGTCCAGTCTGTAGAGAATAGTTTTCCTGAACACCTATGAAACACCTTACTTTGCTAAAATTAATTGCATGTATCTACAGAATAGAACATCTTGTTTCTATACTCTAAGTGGAAGGCACAAAAGCAGGTTGGTCATATGGGAGGGGGGAGCAGAAAGGTGGTTCCAAATATGAATTCTTCATGTGAATGTGGCATTTCGTGACCTTCACTGTAGCTGTCACAGATGATGTCACACTGTTAGTGTGCCTACTGCAATTAAAGTGGCATTACAAGTTTATCCAATATAACATGACTGTTGCTTTTTCTACATAGCTAATGATCATCTGCTCTTCAAAACTTTCTGGTTTTCCTTCTTCAGGAAGTGCATAAATCAAACAAATTTACAAATCACAAAACCAGAAGCCACATAACTAATTTTACGATTAGCTCTGGATGTGAAAGCTGCAACAGCCCGATGAGAACATTGGTGCAGTTTTTATTCTGCACTGACACTTGTCTCCATGGAAGCCATAACAGGCTGTTGTACCGGTGACTTTGAACTCGCTTCTTGGCCGTCACATTGTCTGACTGTTGATGAGCTCTCCAGGCAGCTTCGTCCATTACTTCTTATGGGTTTCTCCTCCCTGAATGTTCAAACCTGCCTGTCATTCAGTGTTAACTCTTTTCTGCATATTCTGTTCTTGGCCTTTAAGTTGGTGCAGCATCCCCAGGTTTGATATACAGGCAGGGATGCTCGATTCATTTCATTTAAAAATATGAACCCAATAGGGTTAATCCAGAATCTCTGGCTCTGAACTGGGATACCATATGTTGTATTTGATTTGTATTTCTATCAGTATCAACCCAAGCATCCTTATACACACCAGCTATGAACATGATTTATAGCAAGTCATTCAAGGCAAAGCCTATAGCTTCCCTTCACAATTTGACGTTATCAGATTACTTCAGAAGCTGGCAGCAGCTACCACAAGTAACAAGCTGTCACTGTAAATAAATCACTCCCTCAGAAATAATAGTTAAAAATATAGATTAGCATGAACAGAGGTCAGTATTTTAGGCTTGGTTTTTGCTTCCCCTCTCAGACAAGTCACAAATCAGCCTTTTATCTGACCCAAAAGGAAAAGCAAAAATAAGCAAAAAAATTTTCATTCATATCCAAGACAGAAATTAAAAACAAACAAACAAACAAAGGTAGGCACCATGCCTTTGGGTAGCCCAGCTTACCAGTTTAACCACATGAGCACTTAGAAACTGCCTTAATAAAAAAGAAATAGCCAACAACTTGGAAAAAAAGTGTGGTCAT
Source organism: Trogon surrucura (assembly GCA_020746105.1). NCBI lineage: Eukaryota > Metazoa > Chordata > Aves > Trogoniformes > Trogonidae > Trogon > Trogon surrucura. Next base: position 24,619,722 of record CM036621.1, on the reverse strand, counting down.
TAGGGTTCACATTACGAATTTCCAAATATGCTAAATAAAATCACTACATGACACTTAATATGTGTTTTGGGAATGACTGACTTGACACTTCCGTTTTCTACATAGATATGCCTATCCAGGTAGCATTCTTATTCCCCTGGCTACTGTGGCCTGCTAATGTAAATCTACAAAAAGGTACTTGGAAAGGCCATCAACAGAAGTGCCAGTGCACTCTGCTGCAGGAATGTTAGCTTGTAATGTGGAAGTCCCATCAGAGCAGTCTGAAAACTAGTACATAAATACAATCTGCCCACCCTGGGGAAAAAAAAAAAGTTCTCAATTTAGCTGTTTTGCTTTTCTTTCTTAAGGAACAATGTTTAAAATACAAAGAAATTCAAATTACAGGCCTTAATATTATAAGGTCTTGATTTTCTGCAATCTCATAATAAATTTAATTTTAACAAACCTAAAATCTAAACAATTCCTTTCTTACTCAGTCCCTTGAGTTGAACAAGTCAAGTGCAGGAAGCCACCAGCTTAGCACCTGGAAGTAGAACTAGTTAGGAAGGCAAAACAGCTTTTGATAGAGTATTACACAACAACAGAAAGACTTTCTTCCCTTTGACATGACCTAAGAAGTTATATTGAACATTTTCTGATCAATGAGAAGCTCAAACTTTAGAATGAATCAATGGTAATTGGAAAAGCAGGCTAATTTCTCTCTTTCATTTTACCAACAAATGAAATCTGAAATGGTGAGATCCACTACTAATACAGTCTGAAGGAAGTGACTAAAAACTATTGAATACAGTTCACCACTAAAGGTTTTTTCCTGAGGCTGTTTTTCACAAAAAGCATGCTGAAATAATTTGATAAAATTACCTTTATTTGTTACATATCCAGCATTTTGAGCTAGATTTATTTAACAAACGACTGGACAAATTGAAATGTAGCTTTCATAGACTTCCAATTCAAGTCCAACTAGTTTTAAGTATAACAGTTAAGAATACCACGTAGAAAATAAGAAATGAGTCATTTAACATGTCTTCAGATTTAAAAACAAAATTAAAAAAAAACCACCAAAAAATGTTGAAGTTATCTGGTTGCTTGAATAATCATGAATGGAACATATATCCTTCTGGCCACAACAAACAAACAAATTACATAGCAACAATACCAGGATTTAGCTCTTAACTAAGATGTTTTTATCACTGCTTATGAGAACCTAGCTCTTCTACCTGCAGAAAAACAAATAAAAATTTTAATTGAGAACAATATTAATTTCAGAACTGTAATTCAATGCACTTACTGATTATATTATCCTAAAACATTTGGGGTCTTACCAGGAGTTGGTAGAATTAGTGGTCTTTCCACAATTTTATTCAATGAAGGTATTGTTTAGTTAAACTTACAGTTGTGGTCAGCTTCAGCTATCAGGAATCCTATGACTGTCAGTCTGTCCCCTACCTTTCATGTCATTCATTTTACATCTGACCAGCCCATTTATTTTGCTTTTTGCAGTCTGAAAAGGTATGTGCTCACATTTCATCATTACAAAGGACTCTATGCATTCATCTCCCGAGAGAAAACAAGAATCTGACATTCTAGAAAAGAGATTTGTTCATTAAAATATTCACAGTGTTTTTGATAACGTGACACTATCAGCTAGAAAATGTTAGAATTTTGAAAAAAAAAACTTCATTTAATTATACTGCTTTACACTACTCATGCGAGCTTCTTTTTTCAAAGTCAACACAGTACAAACATAAAAGAAACGAACTGTGAAAAGTGTATCTCCCACTGTTTACCACTCTTTGATGTGTAAATAGATCACTGCACTTTTTTATACTTTTTCCTCTAGTGTTATGCTGAAAAAGCATTTTTTTCTATAAAAGAATATACTACATTAGCACACATGTACAGATGTATGCTCAAAATACTGTGTGTGAACATAGCTGAAGAGAGGAAAAGATGAAATGAATATCATGCCTTCAAATGTAACTGAAACAAAACCTTTGAAATACATTTAAGCTGACTTGGTGTGTCTGCTGTGTTTATGTATGGGTAACACATGAGCATACATGCAAATCTCTGAAACGTGGAGAACTCTGGAGGGGAAAAAAGCTGCAATTAATGACCAGCATTAACTGAAGGTTTCTAGACATCAGTATCTGTCAGAGATGAATCCCAAGCAGTTCCAGTATACAAGACTAAATGTGGGTGGAGGCATTCTAGACTTCAACTGGGGGCTCTGTTCTTAAACAAACAAAGCATCTGGGTAAGAGGAACACCAGAATTGAAATAGCTATGTGAATACTAGCAGTGGTGCCTGCACTACAACCCAAGGGCCCAAACCAAATTAAGCAAATTGATTCATTATGCATTATAGTGTATGACTTTTACTGTGAACTTTAAAAGGTAAAAGTTGTCAATTAGCACACAAGGGAGTAGATGTACCTCTGTGGAGACAAGTAATAGAGGAAAAAAAAAGAAATAGGAGTAAAGCAGGAAAAAGATTGGTCTTCAAAGTTTCCTAACAAAAAGAAAAAAAATCCAGTTATTCTGTGTTTCATGATCAAGGTAAAAATGTTTGTGTCAGTATAGGCAAGAATGGATATCTTACAAGGGTCCAGTGAATAGCTCTGCAAAGCACACATCAGCCAGAACATGAACTCTCCGTTCTCCTAATACAGAGTCAGTAAATTTGCTTACTGAGTCAACAACTTCACTGTAAATGCTATGGTATTTTTGGCAAGGGATGATTAAATTATTTGATTTTGCACTTGTCATCTATTTCTGGAGTCTTGTAGCCACCCCCCTCCCCTACTTTAAACCTGTTACCTCCACCACATGCCACCTCCCCTCTCAGCAAGGGCCTTAGTCATGAGAAATTACTCTGCTGCCTTGTGCCCATAAGAAATTGTAGGGCCTGGTGTTAGAGCTATTCAGGCATAACAAGTTATTTCCCAGCATGCTCACTGATTAGCTACCTTCCATAACCATAAAGTCAACAATAATCTACCTACATGCCCTTTCTGCAGGTGGTTGACCTATAAATGTTAAGTAAGTCAGTGGCAGTTCAGCCTAAATTACTTGGAAAGCATTATGCGTAAACATTAATGCTGCAGCATGTCCTTAACTATACAACTGGGACTCTACAGTCTGCAAAATAATGTTACCTGATATGATTTTTTTTTTCCTCTGTAAAAGCCTTTTCCTATTATAAAACTACCTAATGCCCCTCTTACCCAAGCCTGCATTCTTTCCTTCAAATCTTTCCCATATAAATTAAAAAGCAACTTCCTCTAGTTTGAGGCCTGTTCCTCCTCTTTCAGCAGAGTCCCTCTTCTAGACATCTAGGGACCCAACACACTGGCACAACTGGATTTCAAACACACAAGTACTCTGCACACTGAAACCAAAAAGGAATATTTTCCAGTGGCAGGCAAGTATTTTTCTCTGAGTAAAAGGAAAGAATTTTTTAACTTCATTCACATTGTTTTGTTTTATCCAGGGATTCTTATCAAAAAATATAAACCTACTAAAAGATTACTGCCATTTTTATCTGCTTTACCGCATGCCAAGACAGTTGCTGTTTGCTGGTTAACTCTGTGCTGCATCACAGACAAAAAAATATTCACCCACGGACAAAAAAAGACCTCGGAGTCTTTCATCACAAGGCATATAGTACATTGGAAAGACCCTATCCTGAACGGAAGGGCAGGAAAGTTCTCACTGGAGGTGCACGAGTTCTGGGTTCCCTGGTGTTCTCTAGTAGAGCCTCAGCTCACACTTATATGCATTTCTTGTGAGCATGAAAAGAAGCTCAGTGGAAGCTTAGGCTAGTGATGCAAACATCTGATTTTTACACACAGTCATGGACTCCTTTAAGCATGGAAGAATAAGCAGTATCACCTCCTGTGGCAGGTGAGTTTTCAGTCAAGGGAGGCTTATGCATCTTTTCTCCTCTTAAAGAGAACAAAATTGACTCTTATGCCTCCATTCACAAGTTTTGCCCAACACAGTGTTTAATCAAGATTGTTTTCTTTTTTCTTACAACTGTTGTATTGAAGTTGGGAACTTGCAATGTCAGAGACTGAAGTTGCCTAATGCATATTTAATTTTAAAAATATTTTGTATTTAATTTTTAAAATACTGCAATCAGTCATTATGAAAATGACCAGATCTTTATGCAGGCTGGTCTTCTTACAAAGCCCACTTGTTTTGTGAAAAATTTTCTAATAGATCATATTTTGAAAATTCACCTAACTTTTTCCACTGCCTGAACAGAAGATTTAGGGCTTTGTACTTAGAAAAAAAAACCAAACAAAACACAAAATAAAACCAAAAACCACTCAGACACCAAGAGAATGACCACTATCAAATAAAATGTTATAATATGCACCATAAAAGCAGTGTAGGAGTAACAGTGGCTGCTACATTCAAGTGGCAGTACTGAAGAACACAGAGCCTGTGATTTCATGCAGTGCCCTGTGACTGGAATTATAACAATCCACATTCCCTGTGCAGTCACTCAAACCCTTCCCTTTGGGTATCGCAGTGCTGAATGCTCTTTGCTGTTAACTACAAGCAAGAGGAAGAGCATGTCACCTTCTTGGAAACCCCAAAATGCACAACCACCTGACAACATTACAGAATCAAAATCAAAGACTCATCAATTCTTTCAGTTGCTTTCCAGGATTAATTCCTTCAGAGAAAATGCTACAGAGACAAGCATTCAGTAAATTCAGTAATAATAAGACATACGATTCTGTCAGCACTGGGTTCTGTGGCTAAACTCTCCTAGTAGCTTAACTAGAAGCAGCCTGAAACTCAGTCTGCAATTGCAAATACTGTCGCATTATTTTCCAGAATTATCTCCAGGTGGAGGATGTAGATGTATTACTGTCTTTTACTTAGAGGATGACAAAGGGCAAAAATCAGTTTGTGGACTTCAGTAAATATTTCTCCAGAGCAGCTCATGCAGACAGTTGGTATTTTACAATAAGATTAACTTCAGTGATACAAAGTACCAACACAACCCTTCTATCTCTTCTCAGTTTAAACATCAGCTACTTACTCTTCTGCAGTTAACCACCTTTTCTTTTTCCTTCCTCGTTTTGCTACCAAAAAAAAAAAATAAATGCCAGCTACTTTCACCTATAAAACGAGTAAAATATTTGGAATGTCTCAAGGACATTACAAAAGTCAGTCTTAAGAGGGCAAACAGGAGATACCAAGAGAGCAACACAGCACAGAGTTTAGCCAAAAGCAGATTTCTATCAGCTTCTTTGCATAGCTTAGAAGACAGCTCTGTCAAGACAATTCATTACATTATATTTTAGGGAAATGATAAAAAAAAAAACTACTGCATTGTATTGATTCTAGTCTTTAAGGTACAGAGTGACCGTTTTGCTCATCAGTAAAGCAGCCAAATAAGCCTCAAGTGTTCCATCACCTTGGCATGCAGGCTCATCAGATAGATCAACATCACCTGCATAGCCCATGTCTAGGGGATCCTTCCTACTGCGAGACATGGGTGACAAACTCTAAGCATTCTAAAATACTATCAAATAAAAATTTTGATGCAGAGATGTTTTCCAGTACTTCTCCCTTGAAAGGAATAATTTACTTTTGCAATGGTACAGAATTCCTATACTGACAAAGATCACAAGGTACCGAACCTTAAACTGAACTTCATCTTCACTATGTGTCACAGTGCCACAAGAGTATTGATTCCACTCTTTGGTAGCACAGTAGCACTCAAGTGGAAATCAGCTGCAAGGAGAACTTAGGAAATATTGTGACTCAAACGGAAACAAAAATTCCATTCCCCAACAAAAGATACCATTCTGCACCTGCTCTGAAGTTCAGGTTGGTTAAGATGGATAAGAGGCACATAAGGCAGTCAAAGCCATGCCAATTTCTAACAGCACACCTGATCACGAGAGAAAAATCACACATATACTCTTTAAGATATAACAGTAGTATTTCCCAGGTTGTTCACTACCACTGTTCATTGCAAAAATATGCCATTCTTTTTTACCTTCATTTGGATTCTATGTTACTGTTGCAGCAGAAGCTAGGTCATTGTTTTTCAATTTTAAAAGAAACAGAAATACTTCTCAAACAGTACGCTTTAAAAAAAAAAAATCTAACTTGTAACGTCCGTTGTAGGTTTAAAAAAACACCACCAAATACAAAGCATACACTATTATTACCCAGTGCACATTTATTGTACGCCAGAGCTCAAAAACGGTTAAGAAAATGGAAAAGTTACTTTTTTTCCCCTACACAAATTTGTTAATGGGTAACATAATGGTAAGCCATGTTTGCTGGCATTCTGTGAAACATCTACAAATTGCCTCTGCAAAGCATTATAGGTTGTCAGACTAATGTAGTTGAAGATAATTTGGCCTTTCAGTGAATTGAACCTCACAGCACGATTATACTCCAGCACCAAGTAGAGTGTCACAATTATTCTTTCATGCTGAATTACCATATAATGTCATAAGCCTACCTGTCATAAGTCCTGCAGTCGAGCTTGAATTTTTTCTAAATCTATGGTTCATGGCAAAAAAATGAATTTTTTGCTTCTAATGGAAATCTGATTCTTTTTATCAACAATAAATTTCATAGCAAATCAAAGGATATGCTTGGACAAACAATCCGATACTCAAGGTTAAAAAACACACAAATAATAAATTGCTGGTGTGTCATGTTCAATTTTTACTACTGCATTACACTGCAATAACCATAACAGGATCTAAATTGTTGTCAGAACATTAAACAAACCCCCTTACTTCACAAAGGCATCCTGCCTGAGTAATTCACACAACGGAAACAACTATCACATTTTCCACTGTCCCACCACCATACCATACATCAGTGCAGTTTATGCATTTGGACAATTTTTTGAATAAATTACTTCCATCCTGGCTGCTCTTGCCACTTCTGTTAAGCGACATATCAGTTTTAATTGTCTTTTTGTCTATACCAAGCCACTGTTTTTCTGGCTCCTTCCTGCCCTTACATCCTGAGCACCGAAATAAACTATGACCATATCAAATTGCTTAATGCTAGGCAAGTCAGTGCTCAAAAAATAATAAATAAATCCATGAGCTCACTTGTCATTTCCACTGTTATTAGCCTTCTTCCCTGCATTCTCCTAAACAAAGCTGGGGGGAGAGGGGAAAGGTAACAAACCAGCTCTGACGCAGCCAGAACAACACATTATGTAAATCCAACACGTAGGGTGGTTCGATCAATACTACCATGCAAAATGCCAACTTCCAAACCTTTACCTCAGACAAAATATCATTCCTGGCAGATGAGCAGCAAAATAAAAAATTACGAACATAGTACAAGCAAAAATAATCATAAGGCATTAATGAGTTGGACAAGCTAGGCTCTTCTCAATACTCAAAATTAATGCACCATTCTTTAGTCACCAACATAAAAATACAGTGTTAAATGCATATAGACATACACGGGACTAACTTTGTACTGCATGAAATGAGATGCTGGGATCCAAATAGATCAAAATTAGGAAAAATATAATGATATAATTTCATTAAGATATTATGATATCATATCATTAAGATCTTATTTAAAAATACTAGTTTTACCTGCAACTGAAATGGTTTGCCAGCTGATGGACAGTCATTAACGTTACACTACAATAACTTGGCACACTTGTGATAATTTAAACAACTGTATGTGAAGTTCCCCTCTCATTAGTTAAAAACAAGCAAATAAAACACTATTAACATTTGGAACAGAAAGTGCATAAATAATTCCTTGCCTCAATGCAGTGATAAAGCAGAAGCAGAGAGAAGGGCGTGTGTACTTTTCCTCCCTCCACACAGAAACGTTCTACCCTCGGACTGCAGTTTTTTCGCTGGTTGCCATCCCGCCAACAACCGAGGAACAGAAGGCAGTAATCGGCACAAATAAGCTCTGTCTATACAATAGGGAGTTAATGACTTACCATCGCATTTTACATTGCCTTTAATAGTGAACTAAATTGACATAAACTAACCTAAGTCAGATCAGTTTGATCCAAGTCTATTTTCTAAATAAGACCCTCTTGTGATTGCCGACAGCTCAGCGCAGCCGTTTGTGGTGGTGACTGCATACTGGTGTCCTCCAGGCACAGAGCCAAATCACCGGTGTATTGCTGGGTAGAGTAGAAAAGTCCTTCTTCCTACCAGATGACAATTCAAAAATACAAGCATTTCTTAGCTCCTATTCTCCCATTTCAAAAAAAAAAAAAAGAAATAATAAAGCTAACCCCTATCTCCCTCACCTTCTGAAGCAAAAATGTAAATGTAACGTATGCCCAAAATGTCAATATCAGACTTATTTTGCCTTGTTAACTAAACCTTTACCAGTTGGTACTATTTATTTATAACCTCCAAAGCAATAATAAACACAGAACTATGATTTACTTCAAGTCTTTCTATTATTAAAACACTTTGTCTTATTGTTTTATTGATTTACAATCTGTCCTACTTACTTTTTTAGCATCTGAAAACAATCAAGGCACAAAGCTGCAAAATGTTTAGACATTAATTGTTAAGAGACAGCATTTTATTCCAGGCTAGGGGTTTGAGTCCTCGACTGCTAAGCATTCTGGTACGGAAATGATTTATGGCCTTGTAGCAATAACGATGCAGCAGAGCCATTAACATATTGGCAGACCCTAGGATGGATTATCGACATTGATTATTTCATGGACCACTGATACCCATTTGTTAAGAGAAGCTCCAAGATGGCCTCTCCCTGACTGAAATCTTTTACGAGCAGACAGCATTTTAAGTATTAGGAACCTGGGATTTGGGCCATTTTTTTTCTTCCTTCCCCCAATCCACCTCTGTCTCCTCTCGGAGTCTAACAAAAAGTGTCAAAAATTAAAGTTCATTCTTCACTATGGTCTTAATTTCTCAACTCATCATAACCATGTCTTCTTTAAAAATTAAAGCATTTAGCCAGCATTTAGCCACTGGTTGTTGCTATGAAGATCTATGCAAAAAGCAAGGATCCCTATAGAGTGCATGATATATGGAATTCTCTTTATTACTACAATAAAACTTACTGACATTTCAATACTTCTGCAAATAGCATTATAGTATCAATCTTCTGAATTAGGTTGAAAATTAAGTTGTAAATTAAAAGAAAGTGTACTTTGGAATACAACATGATATGTCACCTAGAAAAAGACTTTTGTGCATAACAGATCTGAGCAGAAAAACTGAAAGATAAGCCCAGGTGCCTCTAAAGTGCCTATTTCATCATAAAGGATCTAGGTTATATTTTATAAGAAGAATACAGTCTGAAAGCCCTGATATTTCACCTCAAGAGAACAGATTCTGAATCTCTTCAAAAAAAAAAAATAAAAAGATGAATTTGACAGCATCAGCTCATTAGCAGAGATGCCAAAAAGCCTTTACAAGGGACAGGTGGGATTTTAGGTGGGAGGAGGGCTGAGAGGCTGGGGAGAAAGAGGGAAAAAGATGAGAAGGGAAGGAAAAGGACTTCAGTTTTGTATAGTGCCTTAGTGAAAATGCCCCTCCTTCTTCAAATACACTTCCATGTACTTCAGTTACCAGAAAACAAGTTATATCCACTATTACACTTGAGTTGTGCCAGAAGAGTAAAAAGTGTTCTGTCTGAATCAAGGTATAATTTATAAATACCTTCACTTATGGACTTACTTGAGACTGTTAATAATGCAGGTTAATGGCTGAAAAACGAATTTCTGTGCCCCCCAAGACAGGTCTCTCAATATTTTCTAAAACAGGAGCTGCTAATGAGGTGATACATCAGGCTGAAAAATCAAGCCAATATATTAAAACAGAAAGTATTCATGCTCACTGTGCATAAACACAACCTAAAAAAAAAATTTGTTTTTCACTACGAAAAAGCACATACATTAACATGTGAACAAGGAAGATGTTATGCAGAAGATTAAAAAAAAAAAACCTCAGGCCTTCATATCAATCCTATATATTCAGCAATCTGAGTGGTAAACAGTTCCATTCCCAAGTCTTCCATTTTCAGGAGATTAAAGAGACATGACGATTCCCGCATAAAACCACACGCCTCTTAAAGCAATCATGCTAATAAGATTACAGGATTTCTTCTTTTAAGTATATGATTGTGATATAAAGATATTAGAAACTTAAATGTTCCTATTCACTAAATGGGTTCAACAGTCATTAAGTGTTATAAAATTAGCTCTGTTATCATTTACAGTTTATAATGCCCTTCATAAAACGGCCATCTCCATTACGGTTTTCATAGTCCTTTGGTATAAAGGGCAGGACACCTAAGAGTGAAAACAGATTTGGTTTTGGTATGGATCACCATCTTACAAAACCTACCTAAATATATATGGAAAGAAAGGCACTCTCGGCCTTAGCACACCTTGAAAGAGCTGGAAACACACCTCACATTGCCAGAGGTACTTTTGATAGTTCGATGTGTGACCAGTTACCTAAAGGGGATAAATATACTCCTGAATGATATTAGCACCTTCACCAGTGTGATTTTATCAGTCAGGGTGAGGAAAAACACTCGTGCAACCTGGTAAATGTGCCAGTGTTTGTAAATTACACAAAAACTAGGACAGAGATGGGTTCAGAACATGCACTTTTTCTAAACTGGAGTTAATTTCTAAATGGGAGATAAAGTCTAGATTTCAGGAATAAAATTCATGTAGACAATTAACCGCCTGGAAATGAAAAAAGATCCCACAAACACACATACAGCATTCAGAGGAATAAGCGTTTTAAGTTTTCAAACACTTGCTACCTTTATTTGCCTGTCTTGTCCTGCTATCACACCTCCAGATGCTGGGAATCCTGAGATCCCTCAAGAATCCCAAACCCAAGCTGGGTAGAGTCAGGCAGAAGAAAGCACCTTTAAGCAAGCATTTGCTCAGGTGGTCTCCAAAACTTGCTCCTGGCCTGACAAAGAAAAACCACAGTGGTCTCCTCACCTGGAACAGTCAAAACTACCAGCTACAGGTGTGTGCTAAGCTCCTCAGGGCAGAGCTACAGCTAATGGTCCTCAGACAAAAAGGATCAATTGCTTAACAGGTGCTGGTGCAGTTCCAGCATCAGTTAAGCAGTCGATCTGATCTTCTCATGTTGATATAAGAAGGTACGGAAGCACCTTAAGTCCACTGCCAAATATTTGGTGGGGGGAAGCATTGCTTTTCCAAGTTTCATACGAAACCCAAGTAAGATGGGAATTCATTGACATCTACAAAAACAGATCACATGGCTTTACACAAGAAATAATTCCCAAGTATCTCACAATATTGTTTAGTCAGTTTGAAACTGCTGCAATAACAGAGACTACACAGTATTTATCAGTATCAACAGACTATTTAGTGATTTTTGAAGGTTTCCAATTGCTGTACAGACAAGATGACCCCCAAATTTAACGTTGTCTCAGCTCTCAGTTTGGAAAACTAATCATGACCGCTTACCCAGCTGGGTGTTAAACACACCATCCAGGAAGAGAGACACAAAATAGAACAAGCTGAGAAAATGAACTGTGTCTAATAAAGACCTGCACAGCCTATATGCACGCTTCAAATGAAATTTATTGTAACTGAATTCTGTTTTTACAGTATTTGACACTGCAAAATAAGATCTCAGTGATGAGTCACTGAATCTACAGTTGTAATTGCAGATTTGCAATACCACGTTGAAATCAGTGTCACATTCACATCTCTAAACATGATGCAGGGACTACTACTACTGTTTAACAATAGATCTATGCAAGTTTAAATGGACCGTGATTTTCTATAGCGAACAGACATGCTGCACTTATCGTTGTTCTCATCACCTAAAACCATTAAACCACAACTAGTATTTAAACAGAGCCCCTGCTCTGCTAGTTAACTTCTAAATGACTAATATACATAGTAAAGAAACACCTTCGAGAAAAAAACAGGCAAGAAAAAAAGAAGAGAAGTGACTCAGAGTCATGTTTGTGATATTTTCACAGCTAATCACACACAAGACTGATTCACTGCTCACCTCACTTCACTCATTTTTCATATCATACTTTTCACTGCCCCATCAGCCTGCTCCACCAAGGTCAAATGAAGGAAATGATAGCACACATACCACACTAAGATTTATTATAAACAGATTCGCGTTCTCCTTACGTGGAGGAAATATGTTACTGATATTACTGATTGTAAAAAATTAAGGTAAGCAGTTGAGGCTATCGGACTGGATACATAATAAACGTAAAAATTTCAGTAAAAAGGGAGGCATCTGTCTCTACTTATTTGCAGTGCCTGAAGATTTTTTTTTTTAAATCAACAAGATGATAAAAATTTCCAACATGTAATATGAAAATTATTCGCTACAGAGGTCGAAAACTAGCATGCCTTTTTTCCCCCTCCACTTCTTCCGTATACTTTCTGTGTCAAACCTGTGGCATAAATTCCACTTCAGCCAGATTAACAAAGCCAAGTCTCCATGAATTCATGTATGTAACAATTATGAATGAATGCGCACTCAGAAGACCAGGCCTGAAAGTAACCCCTTAACTACAAGGGATTATTTGCAGAATATTAATTAACAAAGTCAAGTCATTTGGTCATCAGCAAGTTCCACCCTAGAAAGCAGAGTGGTATTGCACTGTTTTAAATCAGGAATTGACATGGTGAAGAATGAGTTACCCACAAAAGAGCTATGGATTTGTCAAAAAGGAAGTCAAACATCAAACATCTTTTGCTCTGCATCAAGAAGCCTGTTTTGAAGATGCTCAAAACTCCAATGTACTTCAAGGCCTGGCATGGAAGAGAAGACTCTATGAGACATTACAGAACAGAACAAATAAAACCGTCTTTTCACCTTGCCTATGAATGGCCACAGCACATCACTTCACTAATATTCCAACAGTGTAACAATTTTAGGAAAAGTTTATTAAAATGTGCTTAACAGCTCTCTGTAATGTAAACAAAGCATTTCAGTATTTTGAAAATGTCAGATTACCTATTTTTGTAGAAGAACTGGACATTGTTCTTGCTGTCTCCTCAGCTAAGCACAACAGAAAGATCAGCTCGTGCCATCAGTTTTAACAGTTAATGCTGACACCTAAATGGGATGACTACAAAAAAAGATGACCAAAGAGTACGATGAATGTAGGGCCACCACATTCTCTTTACTAATTCTTACTGGTAGCATTGACAAAAAAAATCCCTGTATTTACAGAAATACAGAGATATAGAAAAAAAAAAGGCAAAATGTTGGGAAAGATGCCAAAGATTTGCTGCAAACATCAGATGTATTATATACATTCACACTCAAAATAGAAATTACTGACTCTGCAATGGACATTAAAAAGACATCATGACAAAATCCATTTCAATGAAATAGACCCTCAAAAATATGGTTGCATTGACAAGAGAGGCCTCTAATCTCACATTTACTATGTAAATGAGTGGCAGTATTTTTTATTTACATACTTATCAGAAATGTTATCTAGCACATTAATTAACATTCTCTTCTCATATATCATACCACAGAGGCAGCTCCTGACAAGGTAGCAGGGGCTCATATCAGGGCTCCATATAGCTGTATATACAGTAATATTTGACCTGACTCAGCCTCAGAAGAACTTGCTCACATCAGCAAGAACCCTACTGTTTTATTTTATAGTCTATACATATATATTAATTATATATATTGTTAAAGCCAAGAAGCATGACATGAAATTGCAGGATCTAAATTTTCATTTTCTTTCTCAACTAAAAAGATTAAAGGGAAATGGAAGATCACAGGTGGAGAAATTGCAGATTGGTGTTTTAGGTGTATTATGTTTGTTGAGTTTTTTTTCAACAGAACTCTACACCAGAACAAAATTAAATCCGCTTTCCCAGGGTAACCTTCCACAGCACTACTTCTCTGCAAGAACAGAGGATGCAGCAAATCATCTCCTGATGTTAGTGAAATTACTTTTAAAAATAAACTGAGTAAATGCAGAATATGTAATCTAAATCAAAATCTCTTATGCCCTAAGAAACCAGGTACTACTTGCACTAAGCACAGCACCTGTATTTGTCACTTCTCCTAACCAAAAATCTTTCAAAGACAGAGATGATCCAGTTGTTTCCTCTCTTTCCAGAAGAAAAAAAAAATATATACTGCATAAGGGATTCTTCCATCAGTGTGACCAGAATTACTCTACCTGATTTAAAGAGTCCTCAAAGAGACAGTACAGGGTAAAGTAGCAGGTGATAGAAATAGCTCATGCCAGCAATTCCCGTGCTTTCCAAAGACACAAGGCATTCAGCGTCCACATCCTGAGGCCACTGTATGTGGCCACTGGCTTCAAAAACAGATTAGCAAATATATCATACAACATGAACAATAGTAGTTTTTCCCACATAACGTCCACGCATCTTTCCAAGTCCAAAAATAACTCCCTGGAGATGTCTGGAGATTCTATTAATAGAGATAAATCCTTCAGTTAAAAGATGGTTATGTGTTTCATGGACACTCTGGAAAACTCATCAGTAAAAACAATACACTATAATTATCTTACTAGCAATTTATATATTGGCATGCATCAGACCAAATTGCCTTAGTTAAAATTCAATTAAAGATATTATATTACTATGTAAATAGCTATTTCCAACACACTACTGAAGCCAACAATTGAGGAACAGTTTCTTTTTACTCTGATCAATTTTGTTTCCCCAGTTGAAAGCATATCAGTGCACTACACGGAAATGTCTTTTTAGTGCAGCATATTCTGTTTCCTCATAATCTGCTAAGGGGAAGGAGGAGGTAATAGCTTTGGGTCAAATCACGTTCTTCAAAATGTCTATGTCAATCTAAACGAATCCCACTGGAGCAAATACACCCACCCAAAGTTGTCAGTAGAGAATGTTTTGTCCACTATATTGTATATAAACATTAATTTTTATTTGCATTCTCTCACAGAATCACAGAATGTTAGGAGTTGGAAGGGACCTTGAAAGATCATCTAGCCCAACCCCCATTTTCTTTGCTGAAATGATATTAAAATTTCTAATACTAAAGCAGCTGGAAAATTAAGATCTATTGATTTGCTCCAGCATGGTGAGATTTTTCTGTTTCTATATAAGCAGTGAAATAAGAAAAAACACCTTGCAATCCTCTCATGTAAATAAAATTCAGTAGCAGTCTAAAGCTAGAGGACTCTTAAAAACCAGACAATAATGTGATACTGAGAAGGTGCATGAGTAAGAAAGCAACTGATTTTTCTTCTTTAAAAAGAAAATGCACATAATGTGTTTATTATTGCCATGCATCTGAATGCAGTATCCAAAGGTGTGCCTCCTAGCAGGAGCACAGTTTGTAAGGGAAATAAATATTTTTATTTACTATAGCAAAAGCAACAATAACTGATTAAAGTAAATTTACTGGAAACATTAAAATAACGGCTGTGGAAAGAAAATTTATTCTGCTCTAGCACACTGCGTGAACTTATTGAAAATAATCAAGTGCTCAGTTTGAATTAACTGAGTGTGAGTGAATCTCAAGGAAAGGAGAGAGAGATGGCAATAAAAAGCACTATCAAGAATTTGTTAGCTCCTTCTGTGGCTTGGTTTCTTCATACATTTTAAGAAAATCTGCAAAGATGCAAAGAATCCTCCTGTGTTCGGTTAGCAGTAAGTAAATTGCTGTGGGCTCCGAGTGCTGGAATACTTTAGCAGGCAATTCCTCTCTGTCTTTCATTCTGTTTGTCTGTGTTAAATTCCCCCTCTGCCCTCATCCATTCTCACATCCAGTTCCCAGCTTTGTCCATCCATCAATCCACACACTTTGTCAGTGCTGACTTCATCCTGGCTCTCACAATCACATCCAAGCAGGGCTGCTGCCACGAGGGAGCTTTTCGCCTCCCATCTGCGTCTCCCTGATCTGCTGACTGAGGCCCTGACGCTTGTCGTTTTCTATTGCACAGGCAAGCAAAACCACTAATACTGAACCTGATTTCTATCGTGCAGCTTTTCACCTTTCCTATCAGGAGGAATAGAGAAAGAGAGAGACAGGGAGAGGAGCAGGGAGAGAGAGATGTTTGCTGAATTTTCTAAAACAATTCGTACTCTAGTCAGGTTGAGGCTCAATTCATCTTCAGCTCTACAAAACATCAATAGAAATCACAAGGAGAAAATGTATCACTAATTAAGGGTTGATAAGCTCTATGTCAAGAGCAGTTTAGGGGGAAAAAAAACCACCTCACCAGCTTATACAGGTTCTCTGCCAGCTGAAATCCATACGGCAGTTTCGTGGCAACTCTTAAGTTAAAATTGCATAGAATTTTCCTGCATAAAACATGCTGTCTTAAAAGAAACACTGTGGGAAAACACCACACCTAAAACAGACATGGCATTATTCAAAAGTTAATTTACAAAGATTCAAATTTCAACTGGAAAAATATAAAAGATGACTAAGGAAACAAATTGTTACCTAGGAATGAAATTATATTAATTCATTCTTCAGTGTTTTGCCCGCTTCCTTTACTCAGTTCAGAAACGCAATATTCTCAGCAAGCAGTAACTCCTACTGGTATTTTTCTTGTAATTAGCATCAGGATACCTGGTAAAACATGGTGCTACTTCTTAGAAAATAATGTAATCACCTCAGCAGTAGCTACAAATGACAAAGTTCTTCAAACATTCCATTTGCGCACTGCAAATGACAAAGTTCTTCAAACATTCCATTTGCGCACTGCAAAGCAGAAGCAGGGTGGAACAGTATGTGTCATCACTAAATCTGCAGTTAAGCAGGCAAAAGCATTTTATGAAATGGAAATTAACTCATTTTCATCATTATCATATACTTGGCTCTAAAACTGCATTGTAAAAACAAACTGAAACAAGAATGTTTCCGGCAGGTCATTTTAAGAACAGAAATATAAAGCTGGCATGAAACCACTCACTAAGGAACCAAAACCTTTCCCCAAACCACTTCTATGTCCTGGTACAGATCCTTCTGCCTAATTACGTCAGTTTACAAACTGCTCACAACAGCTTTGTGACTGCACTGTTTAGTTCATTGCTAATGAAACATTTTGGTAAGTCTGAATGAGTGATCCTATTAGCTTATGCACATGATTGCTGTATGAGCTGTACAAGGCTCTCCAAATGTTCTGGAAGTTGCTGCGCTAGAAGAGGCTCTGATTATACTACTAACTGTTGCCTTACTGGTAAGATCAGGAAATGGTGCTCACTCCCCAGTTCTCAAAGACGCAGAATGAAGGAAAAAATAAAAAATAAAATCTAACAATCAGGCCCAGGCTCTTCTCTCTCATCAAATCCCTTCCCTCAGGCATCAAACTGTTCTTTCCTCACAGACATACTGACACACCCAAGAATCACATTCTGTCTGCACATATACGTTTAAGTATTATATCACATATAAAATTTACTTTTACTTTATTAGTTATTTGTAGATAAAATTTGAACATTAAGCCAATAAAAGAAAATACCTGAAAGAATAAAAAAAGAGAGATGCTTGCAGGCAATCTTAGCTAATTAAAACAACCACCTCCTCCCAACACGCTTGTATTTGTGACCAGGGTCTTCCCGCTGTACAACCTGTATTTTATTTCACTTACTAGGACAGGTGGAACCCCAGAGGAGCACCCCACTTCTATTTCCTGAACCTGATGTCAGATATGTTTCAGGTTTGACGCAGTAGAACTGAAAAGCAGCAGAAGAAAGTCTTCTCTGCTGTGCTACTATACACATCAGACATCTCTAATTAGACAGCAACAAAATTTTATTAATAGGCTGGACATTATGGAATGAGCTTGTTATAAATGGGCCCTGTCAAAGCCTTATTCAGCTACCAAATGAGTATTCTCAGTTCACTGCTCGCATCTGAAGCATCACCGCTGGTGCCGGATAACAAATGATTGCTATTAACCGTATTGTTAGTAATGATGGCTGAAAACAAACAAAAACCCATAAATAACAGTCTACAGAAAAATTAACCCATAAACTTGATAGATACCCAGCTGAGAAATAATAAATGACACTTTGGATCCTGCTGGGAGAAGCTAGTGGGTTTTGTTTTCTTCTCTGTCATTAACACATTTTCTGTGCTAAAAATTAGATTCTGATATATAATTATCAACACTTCCAGATATTAATTCTGCTATCACTCCCTCTGTTTCTCTGCTGGTTGGTTGTAATGTTATTCACAGATTACTCTGAGAAAACACATCAAACACTTAACAGAGCAGGTCAAAGTGACAAGCAGCTTTTGCTGACAACACCAACCTGCACAGCCTTTTTTACCAGGGACACAAAACAAATTTCTCATATTGATTAACTCCGGTTTCTTTGCAGCTAGAACAAATCTTCACTATGTAATGTGAGCTAAGCAGATTCCTGGCTGTCCTAATGTAGGCTGTATTGAGGAGGAACAACTGAAAATTATTATCTTGCATTTATACAGTGAAATCCAAATTTGTTAACATCCTAGAGAAATATACCTATTTTCACAGCCAATTAAAATATGTTTCTTTTTACCAGATATAGGATCACTGGCACAGCCATGCCATCTCCCTCCTTTTAGGGGAAAAAAAAAAAATCCACAAGCAAAACTATAAAAAACACCAGGATGTTTTCACTGAAGACAAAAAAACAGCCCTACTTTATTCAACAGAAGAAAATCTAAGAACAATTATTCACCTCTTGAACAGAAAAACTTTGCAAGCTTTACAGAGAAGTACAGCGACAAATAGGTCTCTATTAGATATATCTGTACGAGTAAGCACAGGGTAGCAACACAAAATAATTACACATTTACTACCTTGAAAATGTTTGTGTAGGTGAGTAACTTGAAGGAATGTTACTGATCATGGTAAATGAAGCCCCAGTCAGAAACAGATCCCTCTGCTGCCCAGAGCAGGTTAGATGCCACCTTTCCCAGCCCTCCTCAAAGACTTTACAATCTAATTTTGCACCCATGGACTAAAAGACTGGTCATACGACCAAAGTTACGCATGCCTGTTACACTGGCAGGAACACTTTACGTTTTCTGGTTCATGCTCTGCGCAGTTTGCAGTAATTTTTTTAATACCACTCATAAGCCTTTTTTATAACACATTTTTAACTATTTTGACATATATTCATATTTGACTTGCTGTATTTATAGTGACATTTAAGTTCACTCATTTAAGCAATGACTTTCAGTTCCTCAGAGTTCAATGAATAATATGCTTCGGAGTATTAAAGGAAAAACCCCTTAGGTAAACAAAATTAGAGGATATAAACAGATGTAGATCGCAGCTGTAAAGCATGAAGAATGCATAGTACAAAGCAGACAGTTTTCTGGACAGTATTTCCTCCCCTTCCTCCACCTACAATAAAGCACAGGAGAAGAATCAGAGCAATGTTTCTGCCAACAAGTTAGAAATTCCCCTAATTGCAATTTTTCAAGGGAAATGGTTTGCTTGCTATTCACATGTTCTTTTCCAATTAAACGGGTCTCCATTACGCTCATAACAGCATCTAAGGAAAAATGTTTTGGAAAAGTATTTAGATAAATTAAAAATGGAGGTTGGAGGGAGTATTTCCTGCTCTGCATGCCTAGCTTTTAATTTCCACATTGTGTCCCCATGGCCATGTTCTGCTGATGACAGAGTCTGACTGCAAATCTCATACCTGCTATACACTACGTTTTCTCAGTATCTGGCACTGTGATATTAAATAACTATAAAACTAGAAAGCCAAAAAAACTAAATCACCTGGCAGCCAATTTCTGAGAGTTAAACCACAAACCCGGAAAATGGTGGAGTGTGTTGAAATAATGTAAAGGAAACCCATAAATTCAAACTTTATGTTCTGTAAAGAACAAATATGAAAAAGGCATCAAAATAATGAAAGATTGTTTATGTATTCTGGCATGAAATGGGAATGTGTTATGAGAGAGAGCGCAATGGCAGAGACAGATCGACAGAGCTGACAGTGTGGTATTCATCCTGCATGGTACAGCAGACGTCCTGCTAGTGGCAGTCGACAGCGCAATAAATCAAGGGCTCTCGATGCTGTACCTACAGCTTATTACATCCAAGATGACAAATAAATAATAATCCCTGTCACAGCGGCCCTTTGCTCAAGGATTGAGCCTGAAACCTTTTGCTCATCACTCCTGGTCTTAAGTGAAAATACTAGAACAAGGGAATTGAAGGCCACGGTTTACTGAGCTCATGAAACACAAAGCAAGCTGGCCACAGGAACTGGAACCAAGTAGGAAAGGTCAAGTAGCAAGAAAGGATAAATATTTAAATAATCCCAGCAAAAAAGATGGCAACACTTCACAGCTCTGAAACTGCAAGAGAGCTGTAAAAACCCCAAGCCTCTAAAGTCTCAAGTAAAGGTCCCAAACAGTTGAGACTGGTAGCACTAACTTCAGAATTTCCCTTCCCCAGTTACGCATTGGGGCATGTAGCTGTGTGCTTGTTTGCTTCCTCCATCATCACCGAGTGGTGTACTCCCCAGATAGCTGTACCCCCAAAGTGGGATGTTGGGCAGGAAAACCACTACCCATTCCCCATACACACACCCCCAAAGCCAAACACCAACCTTTGGAAAAAAAAAAAACAAAACACCAAAATCCCAAAAAGAAACCACAACCCAACACAAAAAACCCTGCATCTCCGTTTTTCCCTTTTTAAGACGAGTTATTTTCTGTATCTACCTTCTTCAAATGCTTTTAATGTTTAGGACATCTTTGAGTTCTTAATAGAAAGGATACTACAAAAAAATGAGTGAGTACCAGAACTAATACTACAGACAGGTCTCAAGTTATCCTGAGTCCATCACCAAATGTGACTTTTTAAAATTCAAATTAAATATGATTTTTTCATCAGAGGACAGCAGAATGTTGAAGTTTGAATAAGCATGTTTCTTTTTGGAGCACTCAGAGCACTAGCAAAATATACCATGTTTACACCCACTTCATCTCTTTTTCTTTATCATTTCAACTTGCAGTTGTATTTTCAAACAATACAGACAGCACTAAACTAATTCAATGCTAGTTCTCAGGTTCATTGTCTCCACCTGTATACACTTTTGTCTCAAACCTCTTCCTCACTTCTTGCTCCATTTTTAAAGAAATAATATACATTTCATTACATCCCTCAACAAAAGCTGGTCAATACAGCATGTAGTACATTACAAGGTATATTAGAATAGCACAAGCTGGATAATACATCATCAAGACCCATGAACTTACACTGACTATCACATGCTAGGTGCAGAATCCTCCCTGAAATTTTATATCTTATCATCACCAACTTTTTCACACTTTTTAAGATACATTCCTATTAAACCGAGTAACCAAGGATAATGGAAATTAATAGAGTCTGTCCACGTTTAACTTGTGCAGCAGTGTCCATGCATTGCTTACTGCTTTCCTTGGAACATCAATTTTGCCCTCTTTTTAACTTCACCAATTATGTTTGTTTACTGGCTCTTTCTGAACATTGCACACTCTGAACATTGCACATGCAAAATTAAATCTTATGCATCTAAAAAGTATTTTTCAACATGTTATGCCGAGCCAACCCTTGTTGCATCTACATTATTCCTGAGAACAGGAATTACATCAAGAAAAGGGAGCTTTTAACCAAGGCAGGAGAATACTATACAAGTATTTTTAACAACAAATGGGAAAAAGAGATACATTAATACAAAAATGCCATCACAGCATTCGTATCTGTGGACCCATGCATGCACCAGTTCCACATAAATTGCAGCCATCACACAGTGAACTCCCACCACTGCTGCCAAAGTGGTAACTATCACTACTCAGCCATTTTCTGGCTTGACAAGCACCAACCTTCACGGCTCAGAGAGGGTCATGGCATCCCAATTTTAGCACATAAATTTACCAGCTTGTCTGTCTTGCCTTCCCAAGTGCTGCTCTCCCAGTTGTATATCATCTACTTCAATGTGATAAAGTAACAGTTTTTTGTATCAAGGGAAGGTCTCCAATTTGCATCAAACTGGCTGAAAGTCATACAATGTTTTTTTTCCCCCCTCATCTTCACTACTGCAAATTCCCAAATTTCCACTTTTTATAATCTCATTCATCTCTTAGATATACTGTCAACTTTGGGAACAGCATCAGTCATTGGGCTGAAACTGCATCAGGGAAGGTTTAGGTTGGATCTCAGGAAGAACTTCCTCTTGGAGAGGGTGCTCAGGCATTGGGATGCACTGCCCAGGGAAGGGGTGGAGTCACGGTCCCCAGAGGTGTTTAAGGAGAGGCTGGATGGGGCACTTAGTGCCGTGGTCTAGCTGCTGTGGTGGTGCTGGGACGTAGACTGGACTTCATGATCTCAGAGGTCTTTTCCAGCCTCAACAATTCTGTGATTTTCTCTAGCCTTCATAACTACAAACTCAATGAAATACCTCTTCAACATAGTCTCTATGTAACCTAAACTTACTGAGGTTAAGAAAGGTTGACTGAGATACATAAACCAGGTCTGAACATCACCGTACTTCACAATTATATGTGTAAGTTTACGCAACTTCAACAAGTTCTAAAGTAAAGGGGGCCATACAAAAGGTTTTGAACCCAGAAACAGGAACACAGCTTGTAACTCAAAAGCACATAAAATCCCAAATATTAATAGTTTGCATAACTTTAGAGTTTGTATTTGGGAGATAAGGCTTCTTATTAGAGGTCATGTCTTTTATTGGATCAATACCATTGAGAAAAGAGTTTTGGGGCTCACAAGTCCATCTTCTTTAACCAAATACTTTCTCCAGCCAACACGTTTCAGCGACAAAAGGTCTGAATTTAAAACTGCGCTCAACATTGTCCCATTAAGCCTTTCAAGATCTTTGATATTGTTAAAGAGGGCTCTTCCCTTCTATTTTTAAAAAATAAACCACAACGCACAGAATTACTACCGAAGCAGAGATAAAGCTGGTAAGTTCAGGCAGGACAAAGCTCCTACCCACAGAACAGCAAGCAAAACCTTGATCTCTCAAATGCATTAAACCTCATTAACACCTGCAAAACGGGAAGTTACCTTCATTGTTACCAATGTGCAGCTGTGATATGAAATTACAAATAACGCCGAAAGCACAGCTGCAGTCACCTGGGTCAGTATTTTACAGCACAGCAGCAGGCAACGGAACTAAAACCATGCTGGGCTTAAAGCCGCAAGCCCAAGCAGCCTTAATGCAGTGTTTTAAATACAGTTTAGGACTAGGTCAAAAGTTCCCGATGCCCCCAAGAGGATGAAGCCCTGCCTTTCAGGACAGACGCAGCCTCTTCCAGCTTGCTGATTCTAAAACTGTTACGATACCAACTGGAAAATGTTGACTTGAAATATTCTTGAGGTCAAGAATTAAATATTGTGACCAGATTTTGATAAATCCCAATTTAAAAGCTATACACAAACTGCATACATATGTACGAACAAAAATACTTGGTTAGAAGGATTTGTATTTCCACTGCAGTTCACTGAGGCAGGGACAACACTTCTTCCTGGTGCTAAAGGGTGATGACTGTCATCACATAAAGCACTAGACAAGTATTGTGGACATCGGAGAGCCCCAGAACCATTTTAAGAGAATAATAAAATACTATGCACATTTCATGCACACAGCTACACATAAGTGACAAACTGTTTTAGGATATACTTTATACTTAATTACTTCTATGAGCACATTGGGATATTTTATCATAAACTCACTGAGTCTGCTGTATTTGTACTGAAAGCGTATTCTGAAAACTGAATTCCACTGCTAATGTTTTTATTTGAATAAATTATTACCCAACACAGAAACCATTAACATTTTACAGAAGAAGAACATGGATTTCTGTAATTTCTCTGGCCCTAATGCCAGTTACTATTGGGAGCATTTAGTTATAAATTGTCTTTCAATAAAAGTAAAAGCTCCCAAAACAACAAAATGAAAAGACACCGCAGCTTAAATCAAGGAAGTCAATTTCCACATGCCGATCCTAAATATTTCATAGCCCTATTTTATTCTGACATTTGTAGATGACTAAAGTGTTACAAAGGAAATAAAATGCTGATTAAAGAGTTCACTGTCATAAAGGTTACTGAATTGTAAATGGCCCTTTCCATCTTCCTGTTAATAGGTACCCAGCTGTAAACATCATGAAGGATGTGACAGGAGGCCTGTGCTGCTCCTTTAGGAGTCGTATATACATTAATCACTGAATCACCAAGCCATGCTTAATTGCAAGTTGTATATCACACAAATCCATGGTAAGTAGAAGGAAACTCATTATTGCTGCTTCATAACTACTGGGTACTTCTCATTTTAACCTTCTCACACCTGGGACACTGTTGTTTTACAATGTGAATGCAGAAAAGGCATTAAGTCACTAATTATAGTAATACAGTATGTTATCCTGCTGTTTCAACATTTTTCAAAATAAAACTAAGTACTAAGAACAACAGAGAAGGATTTTTTTTTTTTTACACTAGTTAAGTGAATTTTAGAGTATTTTTCCATAGAATATAATGCACAGAAATCCATTATTCCTTGATGTTTTAAACAACTAGTTAAAGGGGGAAAAAAAGCAAACAACACTGTATTTTGTTTTGACAAAATTATTGATTTAAATCCCATCCAATCGCACAATACTATTTAAAGGTCACCTAAAGAAAAATGAGTTTACACTCCAACAGAACAAGCTTATCTGTCATGAGGGTGTAATGATGTGTTTATACGCTCACTACTGTGTATATATTTTCCAGAAAGATAAGAGATTTTGTGCAGGTGAAGTCTGGCAAAAAAAAAGTGAGAAAATTTGAAGTACTTACAGTAATTGCTAAACCACTAATACTCAGTTCACAATTTCAGTAGCCCCCCCGCCCATGTATTTTGTAAACTGTTGAGCACCACAGTACTGGAAATTCTATGCCATTCATGAGATGCTTTATCAAAACACTTCAAACATTTGCAAAGTGTACAACACAGCTTATGTATCTAGACACTAACAAGTGAGATGTCTTAACAGATACAAAACATATTTCAGTCTCTACAAGTTTGTTACAAGTGTTTTAATGCAAACTGTTGGGACTTTTCTCCACAGTGAAACACCATTATACTTCCTGATATACCCTCACAACTAAAAATATGTTTATTAATGGCCAACATTCAAAACCAGCTCCATTATGAAGACAAACTCCATGCAATTCGTATCTATTTTTAATGTCATGCAACTCTTTCTTGCTCCCACTTTTCAATACCAATATTAACTGGAATCAGTGTTCTCAAATATATTTGAAGGACCTGCAACACTAACAAACTAAGTTGCTTCTCTTTCCTTAAAAAAAAGAATGTTTACAAAGAACTGTGGTTATGGCTTTTGAATCCAGCCTGATCATCTGTCCCAGCTGGTTTTGGTAGGCTACATGCTTCTTGTGAATTCAGGTGTCAGGACTACATTGCACTGAACTCACAGGAATTCCACAAGCATCACCTTTAAAATACCTTGGAGTTTTGCTTCACCATCCAAAATAAAAACAACCTTTGAATCATACTAGAACATTTTTTGTTAGTTACTTAGAAATTCTGTGTTCACAAATACAGATTTCTCAGCTCTCCTATGGTCTTCAGTTGTTGAGATGTACAAAGTAAAAAGGTAGATCATGCCACAAAACCAGAAAGAGACTGAACAACTTTGATTGGAAATGCACTTACATGTGCCAGTAGAAATTGTATTTTGGAAGTTCACATCTATTCTTAGGTTTATGGATGCCTATATATTAGAATAGTCCTTTTCAAAAACTTGGCTAACTACAAGTGTTCTGGAAAAAAATGCTTTTCTACATCGTTTCAGATAGTAGGAACCCAAATAAAGTCTTTATTTCAGAAATCATAGACTTGACAATCCCCAATCCTTGATCACAAGCACAGCCTCGCACAGTGCTACATCCAGCCCATACATCCTTCAGCGAGGAGGATAATTTCCATCTGATAAGCAAGATAAACAAGGAAAAAAATAATTAAAAGAGGTTGTGGAATGCATTCTCCTCCACTTGGGAAAGAAGCAGAAAAGCATCTTGATTGGAATTCAAGAGTCGGAACTCAAAGCAGTTGTGTTTGGAGATCAACAGTAAATGACTTAGAAAAGAGGAAACAATGAAAGGATGGTATATCAACCTCACTGTAGGTATCAGAAAAAATTATACTAGGAAAGGGTTTCATTTGTTCCATTTGCATATTATTAAGACCAGATAAAAATGGTTCCTTTTATTCATTTCAAAATCAAACATATTCTTTGAAAGGATATTTTTTCAAAATGTTTCAGTCTAAATCAGACCTGTTGTGGAGAGAGAAAGGCCTTGCCTACACAATGAGCACTCAAAACACTCTCTCCGCAGTACGCTATACAGAACACAGAAGGAATGGTTAAAACAAAGTTCCTCTGTCCCCAAAATTTCCATTTTTAAAAGCAAGGGTTTTCTTTCCACATCTTTTCACACAATACATATGTTTAATACCTACTTAAACAGACATACACATGAACTAAAGAGCCAATTTATACAATAGATCTAGGTCTCACCACTGTGGAACTGTGCACAGAAGTTCAAATATAAAACCAGAAACCATGACAATAAATGACACTCTGCTGACTGATACCTAACCCGAAGTCAGCACCTCTGAACTACATCCCTGCTCTACCTTTTACTTCTCATCTCAGCTTTTCAATATCTCAGTTTGTTCAGTATACAGAGAAAAGAGTGCAATAATAATTTCCACTAACTGGTAGGTTCCGTCTGAAAGCTTAATCCATCATTCTAAAAAAGTACTTGGAAAATTTCAGCTAAGAAGTGCTTCATTAAATCTGAGGAGCAATTGTTCTATGTATGTCTCTTGCATTTTGTCTCATCTTTATGCACTCCATAACCTTCATCCAAAATTACATGAATTTTAGGTACAAAGTCCGCTATACTGAGCCTACCATTGAACATTTCTAGTCAGGAGAATAAAATAGCCTGTGACCTACAAGAAATTTTAGACAATATACTATTATTTAAAAAAAAAAAAAAGCTGACATGATAAGAACAGAAGGTGACACCCAAAAATAGTTTCAAGGAAGTTTTCAGTGTTGTCGTTTTTTGGTTGCTTGGTTGTCTTGTGGGCTTGGGGCATTTGGTTTTGTTGTTGGACAGTTTTGGGGGGTTGTTTGTTTGTTTTCAAGAATTTTATTACAGGAATTTATTGTAATGAAACACATCATGTTCTGCAGACTATGTAGCTGAACTCTTATGGACCAGATTACATACAAAGCACATCACACCAACTTCCTCTCAGAACACATACAGGGGTATGTTTTGCTGTAAATTAAAGGCCAAGGCTAGTCTCCCTTGTTTAATTAGCTGTACATGTGTGAAAATATCAAGTACACAAAAACTGGGATTCTAATTGCTGTTATTCCCAGACATGCAAGTCTTCATCTCCTGTATTTGCTGTTACAATATCTAGAAACTTGTAATAAGTTTTAACTAAACACATTAAAAAAAAAAGAATATGATACAATAGGTGGAGCATCTACTTATGGATATATTTAGGGAGAAAAAAGTATTGCAACTGGATAGAAAAAGACTGAATTTTACATTCAGTGCTACATTTCATTTGCTACTTCATTCTGCAAGTGAATACAAACTTGGTTTAAACATGGTAAAATTTCTTGAAGGCTGTCACGACCCTTGAAGAATGAAAGAAAATAATTACCAAGAAAAAGATATTACTGAACACTAATAATATCTGAAAGTCTGTATCAAACTAAATTTGAAGAATCCTAAAGTTTAGGTTGCAAATTTTTGAAAGCATTATGGGCAAAACATTACATTTTCCCATATTTCTGGTTTTCAGGCTTTTCCTTGTGTTCATACAAGGCCAACAGGGATGGGAGGGAGGCAGCAGAGAAAGACTGAGACCCCATAGGTTTCAGTCCAGAGTAGACCTACAGTTTCTTAGGGGTTATCTTCTGTGTGATATTGCAAATTTTTTTTCTGCAGCTGTGTCAGTGTCTGCTCTGTTCCCTTACCAACAAACATGGGTGTCACACACACCGATCCTGGGAGGGATGCGTAGTTGTATAGTTTCTTGTTAAGGATGTTAATGTAGTTTTACAAGCAAATGGAATTACTGAACAAGTTCAGACATACGGCTATTCTCAAGCACAATGGCTTGATGTAAGTAAAAACCAAAACAGTCCTTTGTTTGGGGTTGTTATGCATAGAATTACCATAGATTCAGAGAATGTGTTGTGTTGGAAGGGACATTTAAAGGTCATCTAGTCCAACCCCCTGCAGTGAGCAGGGGCATCTTTAACTAGATCAGGTTGCTCAGAGCCCCATCGAGCCTGACCTTGAATGCCTCCAGGGATGGGGCCTCCACAACCTTGCTGGGCAACCTGTTCCAGTGTCTCAGCACCCTCACAGCAAAGAACTTCTTCCCGACATCTAACCTAAATCTATCCTGCTCAAGTTTAAAACCATTGCCTCTCATCCTAGAGAAAAGACAACAGTTAAAGTACAGAAAGCAAATATGAAGTACGCGCTTCTATGAGTACCAAATACAAGGCTTTATTACTGCCAATATTGTGTATCTCCTGTTCAAAGTTCTCACAGTTCACTAAGGGAAGCGTCAACAGGTAAGTCAAAGGATCCGCATAAATGAAGCGGTATGCAGTCAGATTTTTAACATTTTGGTTAACATTTATTAACAGTAAAATAAGTGGCAACTCCACCACACATTTGAGCAAGTGGACACCCAACAAGTTTTAATTTTAACCAAAAACCCTCAGAAAGATAAAAGCCCACTGCATAAAAATGCTACTTCTTTTAGACCATCTAATCATAACAATATTAAAAAACCAGCAGTGGGTACAAGGAGAAGCATCTGTATAATACAAAGCCTCCCTTACTGGAGCACCAGCACTGCGCTCTAGGAGATGGTTTTCGGGGTAACAAGCAATAGATGACTTAGATTTAATAGATTTTCTACTGAGTTGTAGAAAATATCACAGACCCAACACTCATTTTGATTGTCATGGCAACACTGGCTGATATTGTCATCTTATAGCAAGCAAAAGTTGCATCGATAAATAGTGGTTACTGTCAGACAACCTATATGCTGACACTTGCTGTTCATCATAGTTTTATTTTCACATGCAAAAAGCAACAAAGTTATGGTCAATATTTGGTGCTAGTTTGATAACACTGATGGAAAAATGTGCAATTCAATTAGCAGTTAGACAAGTATCTGTCATAGATAATAACTTCTTATGTCAGGGAATCTACATACTGATCAATGTGAAGCCATGTGCAATTGCTTATACCAATCATAAATCACTTCTATTGATTAGCATTCCAAATCCTTGACATAATTAGAAGCTATAGAAAGGGTCACCAGATAATGCTGTGCATGTCCACAAGTCCTTTACTTTCAGGGCCTTTCTGTGTTCTGTTGCATTCAGGTTTCATTGGGGAGGGGGGAACACATTTTATATTTTATTTTTATTTTTTATTATTTGAAAATTATGCATACAACTGCCACCTGATAAATCCTCATGCTAGAGGTTAAAATGGGAATTTCCCATGCCTGGATTTGATTCCTGTGTGCAAATGCAGACTTGCCTACATGCTGCTTATAATCTGATTTATGCACCAATTTATTTTATACATTAGGCACACGGTATGCAGTCTGACTGATGCATAAAAATTTCATGCAAAAAAGGACTTACTTGCACACAACTGCTTTTCAATTATTATTACCCCTTCTGGTTAGCATCATAGAGTAGGTAGGACAAATGACTTGATACAGTACACACATTTTGCCCACTATACAAACATTTTGATGGGTACCTATTTCACTTCATGTTCAACAGACTCTTGAATACCTTAAACAGCTTTATCTCTAAAGGGATCAGATCTTACGTTTTTGTAAAGTCCTCTATGGTGACAACCCCCTACCACTCCCACACTCAAATTTTTATATGTACACATACAAGGCATGGGGTTTATTCTGCAGTATACCTCAAATTAACAAAATATAGTAAGGGAAGATACTGTTGCTGATTTTTTCTATCATCTTCATCCATGTATGCCTCCCGTGTTTACTATCAATCAAACTGAAGATACGTTTTTGCACAGCTTTTATTTAGGAAAAATCAGCAAGAAATGCATCTTTCTATATTTGCCATTTATTAGAAGTCTCCTTTCATCCAAGAAATATGAGACCTGAAATAAATTGTACCATCCTGCTTTTTTTTTTATTCAAATCCTTGCCAGTGCTAGGCAGTATGCTAATGAAAACAGGTTGATAAATGACTCCCTGATATTTTCCAGACATTTTTCTCTCAGAAGTGCTCTAAACTGATGTAGCTCAAAGAGAATAAGGCGCATTAAGTCATTATATCAATTTTTGTTACCCAGATACTTCAGTCCCAGTTAAGAGCTGACAGCCAATATAAAACAAGGCAAGGGCATCATATGACTCCATCGATCAAACCTTGTCGTAGATAGATTGCCTATTACACAAATAGAACCAGCAGATTCAGTTTGTAGTTTTATGCTCTCCAATTAAAGGATAACAGGGTACTTTCCCATAAATCTGCTAATTGCAACTGAATTAATTTAACAAATTTTGCCAAGCACAGAAAAAAAGTGATTGGTTAGACTAATATAAACTAGCAGAGGGTGTCACAAAGCGAGTTCCATAACAGGCTTTTACTATACCTTGACTGGGCAAGGTGTCACAAGCATTTAACTCCACTGGGGTTCTTTGGCAACAGACAGCTGACAACCACAAAACATTGCACAAATAGGACATAATTTATTTGATGTACTTCCCCCCCACCCACCCCCCAAAGCATGGAATAATGCCTTCTCTGCACCTAATTAATGTTTCTCTCTAAGCGGGTTGTTTTTCTGAATCAGTATTATACGAGCAAAAGCACTAGATCACAAAAAGTGCTCCCACATGGGCACTCAGCAAACAATGGCAGGTGATCTGCAAAAAACCAGAAAACCAGCCTATAGCATTTCTGTGCGAAGCAGCCGATGTGCTTATTAAACAGCACAATAATGCAGCATACCATGCGTTGGTTATTATTCTAATGCGTTTAGATATTCACATGGAAATAGCTAGACCAACAGAATAGTAGATAATTCAGATCTATAAAGAAAGAGCAATCACAAGAGATCTCTAACTGTAACTTACGGAAGGAAATTATGATTGCACTCACCCTTGCAATGATAGATTATTGTGATAAAAACCTGTCTTTATATTACAAAAATAGCTATTTCCTAATTAATCTAAAGAAATTTATATCCAAGCCCAAGAAGTATTTTAGGAGCAAAACTTCTTACTGGCACCAAAAAATTATTTTTGTGGATGGCAAGTTTTGCACTAAAGCAGCATATGATAACGCATGCCTATATAAAGTACAAAACTACCAGGATGATTAATATGAAGACACAATAGAGATAATCCGTTTGACACACTGGAATTTAAGATGAGAGTACTATTAACGCCAGAAGAGTAAAGCATATGAAATGCAAGTTAGATGCAACAACAGTAAGCTTTCTAAACAGTTGGCAGCTGCAATCCAAATGCACAGTCTAAATCAAGTATTTAGTTCAGCTTGGTTTAGTTTGTTTTTTCTTTTTTTCCTTTTTTGTCTGCACTTCCTATGGTGCTCAGACATTCAAAGTTTCAACAACATTATGCAAATGGCAAAACAAACAAAATAACGACAAAAAAAAAACCAAACCCAGACCACCCTGAAGTCAGAACTCTGCACGCTGCATTTGCCTTACAAATCCCCAGACAATTTTCTGTCATCATTAAAAACAGCATTTGAAGAGAAAAGATACTTGCAGAAATGCAGCAGCACCTTCCCTTAGAATAGTTTGGAAACTAGCTTCCACACTGGTGGACTTACTAGAAAAATTCCCAATTTTACTGTTGTCACGTGTTGTGTGTTATTTAACATATGGTTGTTTTTACCTGGAAGGAAAACATAAAAAAGCCCCCCCAACTTCAAATAAAGGGAGAATTATGTATCTTGAAAAATGTAAAAAAGCACAGGACTATACTGCCACAAATTCCGTGTGGCCCCAGAAAACTTTTATTCTCGTATTCTCAAACCAGGAAAAACAGAAATGGATTTCTAAATTTCACAGCAAATTTCATGCTCTTTACTCTCCTCTGAAAGGAGGATAAAGCCACTTGAGAAACAAAATACCCCAAAAAACATAATCCACCCACTCATTCCAAGTTATCATAACCAGCAAATACTTTTTTTTTTAGCACTGAAAATTTCTGAAAATTAATTCTTCTATCCCACTGGCATCGGTGGCAGTTATGTTGTTTATATTTCACACAAAATAATATATTTCTTTTGATTTATATCTTTAGAGAGTACGAGACTGTATGTCTTCCTCTTGAATGTAATACAGAGTGCAGTAAGGTAATAGTTATCCTAAGATATATTTTGTTTAGTTTTGGGATTATTTTACAATGTCCCATTTTTTCTACGTAACTATGAAGAAGAAGGTGCCATTCTGTTAGTTTAGATATTTTGCCCAAAATTATTTTTTTGCATCCCATCAGGTAGGAAATCAAGAAAGAGATCCAGGAGACCTGCATGGTTAACAAGGGATCTGCTGGGCAGACTCAGGTGGAAAGGGAGGGTGTTTAAATTGTGGAAGGAAGGGCTGGCCACTTGGGTGGAGTACAGGGTAGCTGTCAGGGAGTGCAGGGAGGCAATCAGAAAAGCTAAGGCCTCCTTGGAGTTAAAACTTGCAAGGGAGGTCAAAGACAACAGAAAGGGCTTCTTCAAATACATTGCTGACAAAACTAACACTATAGGCAATGTAGGCCCTCTGTTGAATGAGGTGGGTGCCCTGGAGACAGAGGACAGAAAGAAGGCAGATTTGCTGAATGCCTTCTTTGCCTCTGTCTACACTGTTGGAGACCGTCCTCAGGAGCCTCAGTCCCCTGAGGCCCCAGAGGAAGTCATGACAAAGGAGGAGTCTGCCCTGATTGACGAGGAGTGGGTTAAGGATCAGTTTGAACACTTGGACATTCATAAATCCATGGGCCCTGACGGGATGCACCCACGGGTGCTGAGGGAGCTGGCGGGAGTCATTGCTAGGCCACTCTCCATCATCTTTGGTAAGTCATGGGTAACAGGTGAGGTGCCTGAAGACTGGAGGAAAGCGAATGTCACTCCAGTCTATAAGAAGGGCAGGAAGGATGACCCGGGTAACTACAGACCGGTCAGCCTCACCTCCATACCTGGAAAGGTGATGGAACATCTTATCCTTGATGCTGTCTCTAGGCGTATCAAGGATAAGAAGGTTATTAGGAGCAGTCAGCATGGCTTTGCCAAGGGCAAGTCATGTTTGACCAACCTGATGGCCTTTTACGAAGACATAACCAGGTGGATGGATGATGGCCGTGCAGTGGATGTGGTCTACCTGGATATCAGCAAGGCCTTTGACACCGTCTCCCACAGCATCCTCATAGGTAAACTGAGGAAGCGTGGTCTGGATGACCAAGTAGTGAGGTGGGTCGAGAACTGGTTGAAGGGAAGAAGCCAGAGGGTTGTGGTCAATGGGGCCGAGTCTGGCTGGATGCCTGTGTCTAGTGGGGTCCCTCAGGGGTCAGTGCTCGGGCCGGTGCTTTTCAGTATATTTATCAATGATCTGGATGAGGGATTAGAGAATGTTGTCAGCAAGTTTGCTGATGATACGAAATTGGGAGGAGTGGCTGACACACCAGAAGGCTGTGCAGCCATTCAGGGAGACCTGGACAGGCTGGAGGGCTGGGCGGGGAGAAACCTTATGAAGTTCAACAAGGGCAAGTGTAGAGTTTTGCACTTGGGAAAGAATAACCCCATGTGCCAATATAGGTTGGGGACTGCCCTGCTGGAGAGCAGCGCAGGGGAAAGGGACCTGGGGGTTCTGGTGGACAGCAGGATGACCATGAGCCAGCAATGTGCCCTTGTGGCCAAGAAGGCCAATGGCATCCTGGGGTGTATTAGAAGGGGAGTAGCAAGTAGGTCAAGAGAGGTCCTCCTGCCCCTCTACTCTGCCCTGGTGAGGCCACATCTGGAATATTGTGTCCAGTTCTGGGCCCCTCAGTTCAAGAAGGACAGGGAGCTGCTTGAGAGAGTCCAGCACAGAGCCACAAAGATGGTGAAGGGAGTGGAGCATCTCTTTTATGAGGAAAGGCTGAAGGAGCTGGGTCTCTTTAGCTTGGAGAAGAGGAGGCTGAGGGGTGACCTCATTAATGTTTATAAATACGTCAAGGGGGAATGTCAGGAGGATGGAGCCAGGCTCTTTTCAGCGGCGTCCACTGACAGGACAAGGGGCAATGGGTGGGAGCTGGAACATAAGAGGTTCCATAAAAATATGAGGAAAAACTTTTTTACTGTGAGGGTGACAGAGCACTGGAACAGGCTGCCCAGGGAGGTTGTGGAATCTCCTCCTTTGGAGACATTCAAAACCCACCTGGATGTGTTCCTGTGCGCTCTGCTGTAGGTGATCCTGCTCTGGCAGGGGGGTTGGACTAGATGATCTTTGAGGTCCCTTCCAACCTCTAACATTCTGTGATTCTGATATTAATTAAGGTACGGGACATGAAGCCAGTGTTCTTTGTCGACTTCTGGAAGCAGAGGTACCTGATGTCATTTTATTTACACTGATGGCCTGAATGTCATGCATTAAACTGTGGGAGAATTTCTTTACAAAGCAGAAAGCTACCTGGCTAAAGCAAGAGGTATTACTATTCTCTGTGTTTATTTAGTCTTTGATTTCTCTTGATAAATTCCATCCACATCTAAAATCTTACTTGCTCACATCACTGACATACTAATATCCACAAAATTCAAAATAGAAATAATATGTAAAATGATGGAAATACAAAAAAAAAAAGTGTTATGTCGTATAAAAAAAATCATAGTATTGAAAATACAGAAACAAAAATCTGGAGAGGATCTCGAGCAATCACCTATTTATCCGATTCCCTGGGCAAAAATTAGATGCATTGCTATGACTGCTCCCGTTTTTATAGCACACTCCAAATGCACCAAGTCATCAACTGCACATCCTGTGCTCAGAAGACACAATGTCCTGGATCAAACTTTTGATCAATGACCAAACAAGGAGGAGCCTAGACTACATATAACTATAGTCAGATAAATGTGCTGTGATTAGTTTAAGAAATACTTCCAGTTAACTTACATTGAGCTAGAAGAACTAACAGAACTTGGATAACACACCGTCCATGCAGAGAAACTACAGAATATGCCACATTCGTTAGATAATCAGGTTCTCACCCTCTGAGTCAGTAAGTGTTTGTCAGTAATATGTCACAGTGAGATCTGTGATCATTAACTTGCTTTCCAGACTTGTTTTCCAGGGGTCTAAAAAAAGCCACACTTCTAAGTTCTTACAAGGTACCCCAACCTGGTTCTCAAAACCCACTTATAGTATACTTAAATTTAACAGCAGGGGCAAACCTTCTAGATCAGAATATTTCCTAATCACAGAAAGACCTGTGGCCTAAGGACTATGTGGAAAGTTAGAATGGCATCGTACATGTGGGGGGAAAAAAAAAAAAAAAGAGATTACAGTCACGGCCATTTTTGTAGAGAAGACTTAAAGTTCAGAGTACGTGAGGAAGAAGGAAATAGATTGTCTAAGTGGACAATATTATTATTTTAGAATAGCATGGGTTTTGCCTCACACCAGAGTGTACAGTGCAATGCAGAATGCATCTCTGACCTGATGTCCCACAGCAGATACCCAGGACACTAGCAGCATAGACTCTGAATTCAATCCTATTTTTGTGATCCACCTTCTCCATTTTAGAAGTGCTTTGTCATAATTCATGGGTATTATGACTAGACCCTTCAGAGTTAGTGGCTGTTTGATTGTACAGGGTTCCTTTAATTGCAGACTGTTGAGAATAAAATACAAACAAAACAGAGAAGAGCTGAAGATAAATTGCCACTTGACAAGAATCTTGAGACAATGCAAGAATAAAAAGGCCTGAAACAGGGTATCAAAATAACTCTGACAAGTATACAAAGGCAAAAAGACCACTTGTTCTAAAGAAGGAGTTGGGGTGTCCAAAATTCTTCAGCCTAGTTTGACAGTAAGCTACTATGTCATAGCGGTTGTTGCCTAGAAATATTTCTGCAGAGCAAAGCCAGTCTTGGAGATTTTCACCTCCAGCTTTGTATTTGAAGGAGGATGCATAAAGCTGCCAAGTCACACCAATAAATGTGCAGCAACCTCTATGACTATTATGAAAATAAGTTTAATTTAATCAAGTTAAACTGAGGCAACAATCTTTACCCAAAGAACTTGCAGATATTCCAAAATCTCTTAAAAAAAAAAACACCAAACAAAAAACCCCAAACAAACAAACAAGGAACTAATCTGAAATATAAAACAGAGACATAAAATTGAAGAACAACAAAAAAAACTAGCTGAGAAAACTTCTACCTACAACAGCTTTTAAGACCTGCTACAAACAACTCCGAAACACACTACAATACCAAAAACCTCAAAATGAAGTTAGTGGGAAATACAAGCATTCCACGTCTTGAAAAAGGGCAAGATACCTACCAAATACAAACAACATAGTAGGTCTGAAAAATAAAGAGAATCTATTAAGAACTTTTTCTCTTCTTTTGATTTCTGCTAAAAATAACAGCAATTCCTATCACCACAGCTCTATTTCTGCTAGCTGCCTATATTTTTTCCTATTTTTCCACTTGAGGAAAAATGTTTTATCAATATTCCTACTTAGGCCAACATTGCAAGAAGACCTATCATCAGGAGAGGATCGTTCAAAGAATTTCAGTCCCAGCTCCTGACCTCAACCAGTTACATCCATATCCTCAACACCAAAGAAAGCCTTGTCAGTATGCCAAAAAGACAGCAAGTGCCTGGAGTGTAAACCCAGGATTTGTCTAAACACCCTTAGTTGTCAGGACAAAAGAAGTCACACACATCACAGAGGGCTAGGGGACTCTCCCTTCATATAAACCAGCCAGGAAACATGAAAGGTTTTAAGTCTTCTGACAAGAAAAATACAGACTCTAGAAATGCTTTCATGTAGATTCATCTTTAGCCTCTAGCAAAAGAGTCTGAGGATTTCTTCATATTTATTGGTATCATTATACACACAGGAATGATCCCAGAAGTAGGGCAGGCCTGAACTAGTTTTAGGTCTGACTAGGTAAGTATTCCTTATTTTGAACTCCAGGAGGTGAATAATGAAAATTAGAGTGACTAGCCTAACCAGCAGAAAACATAATAATAAAAACACCAATACGGAATCTAAAACGTAAAAATACAATGAAATACTAAACATGACTGGAAGAGAGATATGATGAAGTGTAAAGAGCTCGTGAATTATGTTTTAAATCTGCTTTGGAGGTAAAGTACCAATGGCAATTCCTCTCAGTGAAATTCAGGTACATTTGAGTTGGTAAAAAGAAAGAGGAAAACACTAATTTCTTTTAGGGTTTTTTTACAGTTTTTAAGGAAAATGCATTATTCTTTGACTGCTGAGAGGCAGTTTGGCAACAGAAGTCAGAGGCCAGGCAGCATTTCAAACACTCAGACAATCCATGACTGTCTGAATTTCTCCATGTAGTATGAAAACAGTGTTACTTTCCCCAGATTTTAACTGCCTTTCAGATTTTGCATGACTCTGGGAAAGGTACATTTTTAGCATGTACAGAGTCCCCTGAAATTTTATCTTGAACTTGCTTGGCATCTGCAAATATAGTCCTAACAAGAGCAACACTCCTGGAAATAAGCCTTTTACCTGTAAAAATAGCAAGTGTTAAATAATTTTTTCCCCATTTCCTCATCAGCATACTTTATAACCTTGTTTCAGAACTAACACTTCAAATAACAAGAGGCCAGTTCAGTCATTTGGCATTTATTGCAAACATTTCTCTGAGGCACCATCTCTTTTTAATTGATGCACTCTTCAAAGTTAAAACAAATATTTCATAATGACCAATAAAAATTCAGAGTAGCCTCTAATAATCATATTTCAAGCGTTTACTAGCCTCGTCTGCATTTTGATCAAGGAGTACATGCAGAGAGCTAGAACTTCTACTCCAACGTTTACTTTTTTTCCTCCTAATATAAACCTTTGAGGACACACCTTTCTTCTCAGAGTTTCAGATCTCCACTTCAAAAATGAAACCGTAACAAGGATCCTACATAAGCTTCCCTGGTTTTGAGGTCTATTTTAATTCTTTGTCCCTATCACACAGGCCCAGCTTGAAAATCTAGAACACAAAACCTGCTCTTCGAGATGGCAGTAACTAATAAATAAAGTTTTGGAGAATCATTATATTGCTTAAACAATTCTTCCACGCCACAAAGGCCAACCGACTTCTCAAAACATATTTTCTTATGGAAATGAGCGAACTGAATAACCATATACATCAGTCTTCTGGACATTAAGTTTTTTCAGAGTGGTTGGTTCATTTGGCCTCAGTCTGGATTTCCAGAAAGATGAATCTTGTCCTTACCTCAAGCCAGCCTTGTAGAAAAGGCTTCCAAAGGCCAAAGACAAGCCTCTGGCCTCACAGGGCTACAAAGATGACATTTTGTGTTGCTACAAGTATTGCACAAACCATCCCCATCTGCATGATTACAAAGAGATAAACATGCCCTTCATTGTACTTACGATCGCTCCCTTCTGCTCTCTGAAAAAAACCAGTCCAAGATGAAGTTTTGTAGTGATGCAAGCCTTACATTTTTAAAGCCTTTTATGGCTGCCTCCAAAGTACAACAGTTTAACTGGTCAAATCAAAGTCTTTTGTTACAACCCTTCTCTTCAGAGAAAAGCAGGCATTTTAAATTTCAAAATTCATTCCACTGCAGCTTGAAAGAGTCTCATTCATTTTTGTTTTGTTTTCCAGGGGAGAAAATGTAAAGTAACAGTTTCTGATGCCCCAGTAGTTCAAATTGGAAGTGACAGAAGACCTATTAGCTTATACCGAGAGAGGAGAGCCATCTCTTCCCAATCCATCACCAAACACCTTAAAAGAAGGTGATAAGGTTCCTAAGAACGGATGCTGGTAGTCCTTGGAATGAAAGAAGGTGGGGACTGACAGTATCCACCCAACTGATAAATGGTGACAGAAATCTCCAGTAAAGCAGTGTAAAAGTACAAAGGAAGCACAGCGTGCACAGGGAAACCCATTGATTGATAGATCCCAGATGTGCTTTGTGGTAAAAACTGTAGCCCTGTAAGGTATGTGTCTGGGGTCCAGCCTCCTTTTTCTGTTACATCTGGAATAAAAAGCCTGAATCAATTGCCTACTGGTTAAGAGTGAGATTTATTTGAGCCTTCTATTTTAATGCAATTTTGATAAACAGAAATGTTCTACAGATACATGTCTCTGCTCTCAAGCTGCTCACCCAAGAATTGAAACACGCAAAATTGTCCATCCTTATTAAGGTCCTTAACACCTTATTTATAATGTGTTATGCAGCCATAATAATGCATTACATCTTTTTATCTTATGATCTTTCCAGTGACCTGCTCAGGACATCATGCACAAAGACTGACAAGAGACTGCATGAGTACTATTTCTGACAGAAAGAGTTCAACATATATTCATCGTTAATTTGACTGTACAGTATTACCAAGATCATTGTAGCACACAGTGTTCTCGTAAGGTTATGAACTGGTTTGCATCCTTCTACTGCTAGAATTTAATACTGTACTAAGTGTGATATATCTCATCCATTATTAATCCCGTCCAGTTCTGCAGCAAGTTTCTATAAAACCAATGTTGAAATACTACACTCTTAAGGCTCCTGCCAAATCTGAAAGATGTAATATTAGCACGGTTATGTTCCAGATAGGTGCATTTAACCCATGCTAAACAATGCGCATGTTCTGCATGCACATTCCTGGGGAATATTTATTCTACCACTAAAGCCTAGAAACAGCGTTACAAATACTGCTCCACACAAAGTAAAGTTACAGATAAAATCTGAATAGGCCTAGAGAGGCTGTGGAGTCTCCTTCTCTGGAGACATTCAAGACCTGCCTGGACATGTTCCTGTGTAGCATAATCTAGGCATTCCTGCTCTGGCAGGGGGATTGGACTTGATGATCTTTCGAGGTCCCTTCCAACCCCTAACATTCTATGATTCTATGATTATTGTTTTTAGAGAAAGCTAAATAAGCTATATAATTTTTCTGGACTATAGAAAGCTCTCATTTAAGAACAAAAAAGAAAACACTGATCAAACCCTAGTGTTTACCAATAGTTAAGATCACTGGCCGTGGCTAGTGGCATTCAGGTTTATGCGAAATACCTACCTTCACTGCTGTGAAGTAAAGCAGATAAAGCTTTACAGCATACATCCATCCCTAGAGAATTCTTGTGTGGTTTGTTTTTTTTTTTTTAATAAAGCAAACATTGTTTTCAGGGAAGTATAAAAGCTCTATTCCAGCTTCTCTAATTTGCTGCATTGTTTCCACTTTAGAGAGTTTTTTTTTAAAAATTGCTACCAATAAATATTATGCACTGCCAGATATCTGCTATGTCTGTAGTACTGAAAGAAAATATCTTTAAACAGAGCATAAGGCATTCTCTAACACTGCTCTAAACCTTCCTTTCTTCTCCAAGAGGTCAGTAGGTATTTCAGCATCAGTTTCAGTTAGAACAGAAGCAACTCTGTGCCTGATTCAGGCCAGTATCCCAAGAAACATTTTTTCACTCAACACTCTTAGTTTTGCTCTACTCAGCATGCAGAGCGGTGCATTCATACACATACACAGAGCTGCTGCTTTGGTGGTCCCGCAGGAGAAACTGTATTGCTTAATTTTCAGCCCACCTAAATAAAAATTATTTTTAGAGAAGGTTACACCTACTAAAAAAAAAACCAAAACAAACAAACCAACCAACCCAGCTGACTTAAAACTGAAAAAAGATCAAGATACAAATACTACTTTCCAAGCTTCCAACACGTTTCAAAATTATTAAGAAGTGGTATTTAAAGTATATTACACTGTTAAATCTCTTACAATTCTCTTACAATTCCGGTCATTTGTTTCACTTCCTCTACTTTGATTTGAGTAACAGCAAACTAGCCTCACGGTGTCTTGTTCCAAATACTAATTGCCCAAATGGTAGTGGCATTCCCAAGAGTAAGACAGCAGTAACAGAACAGAGGAGGTTAACACGTTGAACACGTATAACTCATCTTTGATACAGTTATAGTACTTTGAAATTCAGGCTATCATTAGCAATACATTGAACATACTAAAATGTGAAAATATCATACTAAAGAATTTTCCATTCCTGACAGCAATTTAAACAGACAATTGTGAGAAACGCTCAATTGTGTAATTAAGCTATTTGGATAAAAGGTAACAAGTTCTTTCTCTTTCTTTTTTTTTTCCTTCCTCTCCCTCTCCTGCCAAGTACATTTTTGCAGACACTCTTAGTGTAATACTCTAAAGAGTCACTGTGATTTTTTTAATTGTGCTTTGTATTTATGCATAGCACAAAAAAAGTACAGTGACATTACTAAATTAAGCTACTTGACAGCAAAAAGATTATTTTTTTTTCATTCAGTAGTTCTGTTTGTTCTCTTCCCACCCTGAATTTGACCCAAACTTTTGACAAACAAATGTACATATACATTCTGAAATACATCTGTATTGCATTCAGTCAATGGATGAATCGTACTTAACCTACAGCAGGTAGGTGCAGCAATGCTATATCAATATGGTTCCACTCAGGAGCTTCCCCTGTGACCTATAAACACCTACACCGTCAACTGGCAGCTTTAAATACTCAGCTGGGAAGTGGATATCTATTAAAGAAGGATTAATGTGTAGATCTTCAACCCCACATCTAGCTGAAATAAGAAGTGAAAATGACGGAAAAACTAGACTATTCAACATGATAGAAGTAATAAAAGGGGAACGTATTTCTCATCTTGTTAACCTTGAATATCTGCTAGCTCAAGATTTTCACATTCTTCATTTATCTCTTCACTGTTCATCCCTTAATAACCACTCGAAAATCAGCTGCACATTAAAGAAATGCAATATAAATTTGACTGGACTCACTACACCTGAGATATCCTCCAATACAGCATAAAGCTAATTTAGCTGTCACTTACTGTAAGTAAAATGACAAATATCTGTAATATCTGTCAAGATATGAAAGCTTTAAAAAGAGTTATGCAGCTGTCAACATTTTGATGACTTTAACAAGAGAAAAATAAATGAAGAAAAGAAAATAGACAGCATGTCTGTTGTGTATGTAGTTGCCAAAATTTCCTATTACTCGTATTAATAAAAATAAAATTACTTAATAAAAATAAGATAAATAACAAAGACTTCTGGAATAAACTGATACACGTACACACATTAGTACTAGTGAAACACAGCTGTAGAAAGCACTGCTAAAAAGATGAAATGTAGGTCTCCTCAGTAACTCAATAATTATCACACTGTAGTATCCAGCATTTATTTAATTTAGAATTACTATTTAAGCAGCAACAACATAGGAGCCTTTAGAAAGCACAACCAAAGTCTGACTGGTCAAACACTTCATATTTCTAAACAAGATTTATTCTTTACATGTTTTAAGTGATTCAGCAATATTTTAAATAATTTCAGCTCCTGAAGGAGGAGCTTGTTCAGTTTCCAATGTTGCGTACTTTTTGCAAAAAGGCATCTTAAAGATTGCCTGTAAAGACATTTTGACTAAGGGTAATTTTTATCCCCCTTCTTGCACATGTTTTGTCAGTCTATTTTTATTTAGCTGTCAGTTTACAGGTGCTGAGAAAAGCATATGCCTTCCTCCTCTCTCCCTGCATGAAAAACACAACATTTGTTAGAGCTTTATCTTGATTTATCCTAGTTTATACCCAGCTTTAGAGTTTTGCATAAAATATCCTGCTCCAAATGAAAATCTGAAATACATGTGTCCTGTCTGGGATACAGAACCTTAAGTTCTACGACTGTACAAACAACGAAAATATGCCTGGCACTAAATATCTTATCATGGAAAAAAGCAAAATAGCAGTAAAATCCCTTGCATTGAAAGGAATAACGGAAGTTTTGAAAAATATAATTATGGCAAATATGAACACTAGAAGAAAAGTTTTATTTTCATATACTGAATTCCAGCTATGCAACCAAGAGTGAAATCTGTTTTGGGGAATAGGAATGCAAATCTTTCAGCAACAATTTTAATAATAGAATCTGACACAAGAAGTCAAAAAGAAAGAAATAAAAGCTTCTAAAATCAGAAATCTGTATGTTTGCAAACAGTACTTGAATTTTGCCCCTCACTTCAGCCCCACAGTACCAAGCAGACTTTTGTAAAGCGAGAATTTATGAGTGATGGAAAAGAAGCAGCTAGTCCATTTCTCATCAAATCTCAAGGTGAACCACCAGAATAAATCATAGTTATTCCAGTGTATTAAACCAAAACCAAAAGTTCCTTCAAGAAACAATAAAGGAAA
Source organism: Trogon surrucura (assembly GCA_020746105.1). Classification (NCBI taxonomy): domain Eukaryota; kingdom Metazoa; phylum Chordata; class Aves; order Trogoniformes; family Trogonidae; genus Trogon; species Trogon surrucura. The sequence goes on along the minus strand of CM036621.1, from coordinate 24,576,156 downwards.
TAATATAAAGGATCCTAGAAGGAGGGAAGAAGAATGTGTGATTAATACCACTACATTAATACATAATACAGCAACTCATAAGAGACCAAAATAAACTTTCCCTCCACCAAGATTATCTATTTGCCATTTTGTAACAGATGCTTAAAGTCTAACTACTAAAACAAAACCTGTGAAGCACTTGCTTTTCCTCATAGAGCATGTGTGTTTTTTCTCAGCTTTCAGTTTGAGATTTCCCAGATTTCTCTACAACACCACCTAGAAACAAATTGCCAGGCATGATCCAACCAGATCTCACACTAAGCATGATCAGGTTTGCTTGACATTTCAGTGAGAGACCTAAGCAATAAACAAATAAAGGAACCAAGAAACCATGTAGGTTGTTTTATACTATCATTAATACAAAAAAAAAGTTTGAATCAATATAGCCTGAAAAAGAACATCAGAGCGGCTCTAAGAAGTAATAATCTCTGATCCTTAAAGCTCCAAGTTAAAACAAAAAAAAATTATAGGAAAACAGAAATGTTTATGGGTATGATGATGAAGTATACATGACTGTATAGGTAAGATTTTACACTACTGCTAATAAGGTGGCTGCATTTTATCCATAGCATGCTACAAACAAACACATAGAAGTAGGATGAAAAGACATACATTGTCATTAGTTTATGGGGTTTTGGCCAGAGAGAGATTCCCATGAGACACAGTGTTGTGGCTACTCTGCTTGACTGTTTATCCATTTTGAAAGACTAATGGTCATATCACATCACTTGGCTCCAAAACAAAGAAACAAAGCAAAACTGAAATGAACTGTAAAAAGGACAGGGTAAAACTCTAAAGTAGCAACTTAAATAGTAACTTCATGACCTGCAAACAAATTTGCACATCTGTTTTCCTCAACAATGATGTTTCCTGCTTCACTTGCATGGATCACAGAATCACTCAGAATCACAGAATGTTAGAGGTTGGAAGGGACCTCAAAGATCATCTAGTCCAACCCCCCTGCCAGAGCAGGATCACCTACAGCAGAGCGCACAGGAACACGTCCAGGCGGGTTTTGAATGTCTCCAAAGAAGGAGATTCCACAACCTCCCTGGGCAGCCTGTTCCAGTGCTCGGTCACCCTCACGTATCAATACAAACAGTAAACTGATTAAATACTTCTAAACTAAGAATAAAACCACTGAAAAGACAATGCGGGTTTGAATTTTTCAGTAGTGCCCCTCTTGTGAAAAGCAGAAGTTACTTGTCTTCTATTACCAGCAATTTATATATTTGTTAAATCTAATAGAAATTTTATATCATATAAACAGCTTAATTACTGTGTACAATTTAACACTATTCAGAGTATTGACTAATTATCCTTAAACCAGCATATATATATGATGAGAAACTGCAATACACTTAGCAGATGACATTGGTTACACAGTCTGATACTGATCAGGGAGGAAGAAATAAGAAAAAAAAAGTAAAAAAAACCCCAAACAGTATTAGATGTAAATTTATCTTTCTTATTTATACCTGTTCAAGCTCAGCAAAAAGAAACATGTCTTAGATATCAGAAAATGAAGCCTTCAAACACTGCTACTCCACATTATCACACTCATCTGATTTTAAAAACAGGAACAGCTGCATTTACTGATAAGAAAGCAGGAAGATGTTGTATGTTTCTGCACAGATGTTTGTAAAATCCTTCTTTGTTAAGCATATGTTTAAGAAGTAAGCCACCTTTAATCTTCTCTAATGGTTAAGTCAAATGAAATAAATGACATGGCATAGTATCTTTAAAACATATACAAATAAAAGAAAGCAGCATCCACGTTTTCATACAGAAGGGAAGTTATTTTAACTTTGTAACTTCAGTTATCACAAATACTAAGAACTGATTAAAGATCAGTGAGACTAAATGTCAAGCAAATATTTATTAATGCTACTAGAAAAGTATACTTACACACACAGATTGTACTTCAAAGAAGTATGGGAGAGCCCTTGTAAATGAAAGGTATTCCAAACAACTGAATTATGGATAAACAAAATATTAATAGCAACCTCCCCATTACAGTAAAGGCATGTATAATCATTTAAAGTTTTCATTATTCTTCATTATATAATTCACGTGGACAATCATGAGGTTTGAGAAGTTCATTTTAAGACAATAAAGCAAAGGAATGAACTTCTAAAAAAGAATTCCAGTTTTATATTTTATTCCATGTATATAACTTATACATGCACGTTCATGTAAAATGACATACATACACACATCTGTGGGAACAGTCCAGAGATAACACACCCAATGGGGGTTTAGTAAACTTGCAATCTATTCCTTCTTAGTATCTGAGTCAGCATATCTTAAACAAGGGTCTGGGATATACATATTTTTATTTTTTTTAAAGCTCTGGTAGATTCCTATAAAGGCAAGTACCATTACAAGTACTGCTTTATAAACTGCCAAACTATATCTGAACAATCGTAGACTACCAGAATTCAATTTTTCTGTAATCAGAATTCAATTTTTCACACCACAAAAAAAGTGTTTACAGATTGCTTAAACATTTAGGTAAAATCAGTCAGTCCCAGAGAAGCTGGATACCCACCGAGGGCAAAAATTACTTGCATTCACTTAATCAGTTCAGACAGGGATGAAGCAATCTTCTTGAACCTGGAATTCACACATTGAAGTGTTTCAGAGTGGGAAAAACCCACAACAAAAGTAATGCCTGTCTCCCAAAGATAAGAGGTAGAGGAATTCAGGAAATGCAGGACCCCAGGGGTCCCACCACGGAGCAAAGCTGAAGAACCAGGGCTGGCAGCAGTACCAGAGCCTCGTAAAGAGGAAGACTCAGGTTATCCCTTATTCAGCACTTAGAGCCTAGGAAGTAGATGACATGCACTCAAAGAAGACCTGAACCCCACAGAAGCCATCATGTGGTGTTTAGTTTGGCTGTTTATTATTAAGCATCACATCAAAGTAGAAAACTGCTTTCTAAGAAGCGAAGAACTAGGCTGGTGCAGACAAATAGGAAGAATTATAAAATCACAAGAAAGTACCCCAATTAAGAAGAATTATCACAACCATTAAATAACAGCCAGTACTTAGATTCCCTGAAGTCATCTCAGTTACAAGGATTTTGTAGGTAGCTACATCTGGAATAATCTATCGTACAGAAGGGAAAAGTAGAAAGCATATATCAAGCCATACAAAATATAACAACAAAAGAAGAATTTCAGATTTCTTTTTCAGATGTTTATATAACTTCACATTTTCATTCAGAAAAGCAATCATTTTTAACAATGCCTTATTTTAGGGACATTGATATGTTCAAAATTATTTTTCAGAACAGATCAATTCTTGCTACAGAGTTGATGCTTCAAAATTCTGCATGCTAAAATGCAAATTCATCATTTTACAAGCAACTCATTAAAATGAAATCGTTTTATCATGAACTCATAAAATTGACATGGGTTTTATTTATCATAAAGTATTACACCAGTTTGTTGCTGTTCTGCTGCCTTCCTTGACTAAGAGGAGATGACTCCTTCAAGCAAGAATTGAAGATACAGCACCAGGTAAATGCAGGTGGATTGCTCCTACTGACATGGAAGGAAGATCCCAGTTGTGGGAACAGTAAATGAAATCACTCAACCACCTAAAAAACATTGCTGTTCTCAGGACAGGCATATCAGTAGAGGGGCAGCCCAGTATGTACCACATGTCTGTCACATACTTCTGAAGTGTCAACTACACAAAACAGAGTGGGAACGGGTCTTTCTGCTTAGACTCAAAATGCAGTCACAGCCTACAGAAACGGCTTAAGATCAAGAAAACTTTCCAACTGCTCATTAAACAATTAGCCTAAGACTCGACTGATGCAACTGAAATTATAAAACAAAAAAGAGCCTTTAATTACTACAATTCCATAGATATATCTATTAGAGGAGACAGACTGTAAGTAAAAAGGCTCTGTAACCTGTAATTTTTGTGCTCTTAATAGAGACTATGGCTGCCTTAGACTTTCAGTGGCAAAATGAAATCCACAGCTACTTCATGTTTCAGAACATTAAGTCAACATTTAGTACTACCACTGTCTATTTTAAAATAACCTAAATATTTTACACCTTTAGAAAAATAAAGATACCATTACCACAACAGCAAACAAAAGAAATTTTCTGGAAGAAAACAAGAAGGTTAATTTTTCTTGGAGTTTTCTGTTCTTTAATGATTCTTATTCCCAAAGGCAAACCCATAAAACTGCAACTAAAGACTCGGCACAACAAAGAGGAGCCAAACAAGAAGCACTGCTGTAAACACATGTAAAAACTCCCACTTAAACAATCAGCTAGAATTTGCACCACAGTTCTGCCTAGACTCATTTTCTGTTTGCTTTCCTACCACTCTATGTCACAGATCATAGTGTGGTCTTGGTTTACAGTGTGGACAATGGGAGGCAAGAATAGATATCCTCGAAGAGGAGGGGCCAAAACACTACTGCTGTCTCCTAATTTGCCTGAATATACCTTTAACTGAAAAGTTTAAATTCAGGTTCAGCAATAAGCAAGTTCATCTCAAATGAAAGATTTCCAGAAAGACAAGGAGCAAAGAGGGAAGTCAAAGCATGCAGCTATCTTTTGGCGCTTTAATTTTATAACAGTATCTTCAGCAAAGAATCCAACCCAAAAGAGTTTCTCTTGCACCAGGCATTAACTGAACTAATTCATGCTGTCAGCATGTTAAAACTACCATAGATTTTGCAGAGACAACGTGTCAATAGTGAATGAGACCAATTACCTTCCAAATTAATATGCGTGGCCGTTTTTGCTCTGTTATATGGAATAAAACCAAGAACCAACACCGCAGTAACAGTGCTACTCTGTTAGGTCTTTCTCATGAAGCTTTTTTTGACAAGTTACTATGTTGTTGCAAATGGGAAGAGTTAAATGCCAACCACCTATCCCAAGATGGGTGATGGCCTTTCCTAGGCCATACTGGAATAAACTTGCTAATTTCATGCACTGAGATCTCTCAGTTAAGCAAGGATTTAAACAAGAATTGTCTCCTGAGACTTTTAATCTGAAATAATGCAGGTCAGTATTAACATGCTAAATAATCTTGTTCCTTTCTGCCCCTCGCTCCCCATCTCTATTTTTCCATTTAATGCAAATACCCTTGGCAGTAACAACCAGTCAGTCATTCCTATTTGTTTTGCTTAAGACCAGAAAGTGGAATATAGTAAAATTTCTTCCAAAGTTTCAGTTTTACTGTAGCACTTACACAGTCATTCAGCATAACAACGTTTTTTAGTACAACTGGGAACAGAAGTGTAAGAGTCGGCTTGGTGTTAATCATGAGACTAAATGTGTATTTTATCATGGAAACCTATTTAAACAAATCCACAGCATATTTCAGTAGACGTGTTGTGAAGCTAGCTCACCACAAAACCCTACTTGGAGGCAGGATAAGGAGACAGAGGAAGGCAGGCTATTCCACTGCAGTCACTTCATTTCAATGTACGTACCACAGGAAAAAACATGTCATTAACTTCCAGCAAAAGGGCTGGTTCTATAGCAACTGTTTGTGGTCATTTCTTCTCGAAAAAACATATTGCAAATAAATTGGTTAAAAAAAAGAGTTTGGGAAAAAGAGTAAAGAACAGAATTCTAATGGTAAAACAAATCAATAACTCCAGGCTGCAGAACAATCTTCATCTGAAAGCCAGAAAAAACAGGCTGCAGTTCTGATACAAAAAGTTCTTCAGATTTTTAAAAATTAATATTACAGTTAGGTTATCCAGCATAATACAACCTTTTTCCTTCTCCTGAACCATTATCACAATTTTTCCACTGCAAGATATCACAAAGTTATACAATAGCACTATTTTATCAAGAAGATAATATTTTCCTAGTTCTAGAAGCAGGTACTCTCAATTAATGAAACACTGTTTGATGTTACGTGATCGTAAGTGCAAAAAAGTCATTATATTTTATTTTTTAAATGTGCTGCTCAATGCTGCTATCAAGTGAGTCCTAATAAGACTTTTTCATCTGCAACACTTAAATTAGCTACCAGGACATAAAGGAGAGAGAAATCAAGACCCCTGCTGAGATTGCTAACCATAGCAGTGCTTTGCTACTACTGTAGTCTCTACTTTCAATCTCTCTTAAAAAAAAAAAAAAAAAATCAGTATTTAAGTTGATTTTTGAACGGAAAAAAAAATAAATTCTGCTATCCTTCAGTAATCTTTGAAGGTTAAAGCCAAGTTTTAAAGACATCTCTGTACTGTTATATTGGACTGTCTTCAGACTGCAATTTGACTGAGGAAGGCTTCCAAATGACAAAACTGACACTGCACTAATGCTATCATCTCCAAGGGTTTAGCTCAGGCACCAAAGTGATGTCAAGGACAGATCAACATTTGAGATAATCCACAAAATGATTCAGAGTATATAAACAGGTATAACTAACTGATTTACAATTCAGTCCAGCGTTGTGTGAAGGATGGCACTCATTTGATCACTTCTATTAATTCTACTTTGCAATGTTAGTAATTCATTCCAAAACACACTGAAAAATTTCTTCCAATTTTGTCATCTCATAAAGGAAGAAGCCAGTTGCTTAGACGCAATTGCAACTGAGGCAATAAGAAACTCCGGTGATTTTAATCTCTGCCACACCATATTATCAAGGACTCTATCAAAAAAAAAAAAGCACATTGCTAAATATTGATAATCCCTAATAATTCAAGGTTTTGGAGGCTGGTTTTGTTCGCCTGCTTATTTTTATTGGGGGGGGGTGCATAATTCCCATACGCAAGGAAATACATCTGCTAGGCAAGAATACAATACACATATTATGAACAAGTTAATACCTGCACCAGTGAAAAGAGAAAAAGAGAAATATAAGAGGAGCTCATCAGACTGTTATATCATATCCTTTTTGTCATACTCAAAATCACTTAAAAGATTTGTGCATATTTAGACAGTTGTAATGGGCTTCTTTCCCACCTCCAATGTACTTACCAAGCTTGTGAAAAGTAGCATAGGAATGCAAGACAACATTAGAAAGGATGCTTATTATGAACAGAGCATTTTAATTACAAAGAATTAGGAATTCATTTTAAGATCAATCCATATTTCAATATACAACATAAAACACTAGCTATAATGCAACTGCTTTATGCTCATTACATTTTTTTCATCTATTTTGTTCCTTTTTCTGATAATTTCTCATGCTAGAATTCAAGCCTTTAAAATGCTAGAGAACAAAAATGTTTTCCAGACATACCGTAACATGGTCATATAAAACAACATTTACGGTATTCCATTTTAATATATTAACCATCCTGTATCACAGATACATTACACAGATGGATACACAGATTAAATTTATCCTGAGAGTTTCAGAGTGACATGGGAAAACCATAGACAAAAAGGATTCAGCTATCCAAAGGCTAGTTCTACCACAAAGCCCAAAAAATCTGGGGAGAAAAAAAGTCAAAATAAGCAACACATCTCTGTATTTGTATCCCACCAACAGACCAAGAAATACTCTAGAACTGAGGTTGCAGCTTGCAGGAAATGCTGTCTTCAGTGATGCCAACAGTTTAAGATGTCACTATCTTTCCACCTCCCTCCCAACATTTTTTTCAGGCCTGCTTGCACAGCACATTGCCTGTCAGATATGCTAGGACAGCTGAGGAGATGACACAGAAGTGGAAACAAGTGAAAAAGTCAGTGATGATAGAAGAAATATTTTCAATGAATACTGCTGCCAAGAAAATGATATATAAAACATCACCTCCCAGGTTTCTATCTGTGAGTTTTAGAGATGCCATGCTTAAGCATCTTTTTCTGAGGCAACAGGACAGACAGTCAACCTAGCTTTCCTAGACATGGCTCATTCTTTATACAAAAATTAAAACTTAAGGTAGAAACAGCTAGTTTATTTAACTGCTACTTCTAAAGGAAATATTTAAACATTAATAGGAAAACGGTTCTATTTATCGTTCCTCCACCAAAACAACAATAAAGACTGTTTCACAATGGCAAAACTAACCTTTTGCATAAATAAAACTAAGGGCCATGGTTTTTTTCCACAGTATGTAGTACGTAAGTGATTGCTTTTGGCAAATAGGGAAAAGAAAAAAATCCACTGTTTTCCAGGTGAAGACTGTCCTTGTGTTCACTTACGGAAGCTGACAACGACTTGTTGGCACATGACTATAATTATAAAGTCACCACAGACGCACAGTTCCAATGATATGAGCACACAGGCCATTTTTTAGCAGTTTGTATTCCAATAGATAGTATGTTTCTGCATTTTTATCAGCGTTCCATGACTAATTAGCATTATATAACATTGGTTTCGCATAGGTATTTTTCTCTTAGATCTGCTGTGAACTCATGATGTAAAAATTAACAAACAGACCAACAAAGAGTTTCACAGAGACCAATTAAAATTCACTCGAGAGGCCAAAATATATTACAAGAACATTTTCCATTACAATTTGACATTAGAGTTAAGGAGAAGGAACCACATGAATGGAAACTCAAATATATAATCGTGAACATGAAGTAAAAGCAATGATTAGAACATGTTGAAGAGGAAAGACAGCAATAAAGCACTACTGTCTTCAGTGATACAATGACTAGAAACGAAAATGTTTCCATTAGAAGCATGCAGGATGAAAACAGGCATTTTATTCCGGGAACAACTTCACTCCTGATTATGGAGATAAATTCATAACATTACAAAATAATCTGCAGAGGGAGAAACAGTAAAGCACATGAAGACCTAATAACAAAGTTATCAGCTATACAGCAGAAGAACAAGGCAGAATGAAGACATGGAATGAGAAGTACAGTGGGTCACCACATTTTTACAGGCATTGATGAGAACTGTTTCTACATTCTCTTCATTTATACAAGTCAGGGAAATTTTTCACCATCATTCAGCTTACACTGAATTAAAAGCTGTCAACAGGCAGATGAACCAACTGAAATTCCCAAAAGGAAGCCTCTGCCAGAAAAATAGGCAATAAAAGTTGCTTCCAATGAAAGCTAGCTTTACCTCCCCACCATCAGTCCCCCTCTACCTTTCCATTCTGCCTATTCATCATGCAGGTTAACAACTCCTACAATTTATTGCCTCAACACAGCGCCTTTGCAAGAGCTACAGTACAAGAAACATTTCAAGATGCACACCTTCAGCGTAGAATCTCCTCTGACCTAGTCCTCTGAGTTACAATTTAAATCCTCAAAGCAAAGAGACATGAAACAAGTACAAAGTAGCCGTGGGTTGAACAGGGCCAGACAGGAAGGCTGCAGGAGCGTCCTTCGGAAAGCCAAATGCTCTGCGTGTTACGCCAGGAGGTGCTAGTTCATTATGACCCCAGTAAGAAAAGCACTCAGACTCTGTGAAGTATCTCTTAATATGCTATTTGTGGGAGCTAACACTATGAAGGAAATCAGTATCATGCAGATAATCTTGCTGGGAACCCCGAGCTGTGCAGTGCGGCACAGACACAGCCCACCGCACAGATCCCACCCCTAGAAAGGTTACCCCATTTTGTTCATTTCCGCTCTCGCAAGATCTTCTTCAGTGAAAACAATTCTATATATCATTTCTACTGGCAAATTAAAAAAATGTTCAGGAGAGCTTGCTGCTGCAGCTTTAGATAAAGGCAAGGCCATGCAGGTGGCAAGCCACCGAGCTTGTCTGCAGCCAGGGCACACGTGCAGCACAGCATGGGTCTGGACCTACTCAGGTTAAATCTTACGTGGATCACTAACTCCTCAACCTACAACAGTCTTCTGGTGAGGCTAATTACATTTGGTCAGTTGAGCTACATCACTGATAAACCGCCTTTCATCTTCAGGCTATCTGCTAGCAGGACAAGGTCATCAGCGTGGTCTCCTTGTGACTGTGCTGTCACCGCCATGACTCACATCATGGTTCAGATGCACCAGAAGTCTGCAGCCTTGCCACATAAATTGAAACAATCTCCTCTCTTTGTCTTCCAAAATTGAAGAAAATCGAGGGAAAAAAAATAAAAATAAAATGAAATTCAGTGATTCCAGTTCACTCTGATCCTATCTGACACAAGTTAAAAAAAAAATCCTCTCCAATTCATCACATTCTCTGAGCATATTTCATCAATCACTTAATCTCACCAGCAAAATTGTTCTGTTTTACAGGAGTCTTCGGCTGCCCACAAGGGATAGGAGGCTCACCTGAGGCTTAAGGCCAGTAAGAGTTCCCTTAATCAAAACCTAAGTGTTTCAATTTGGGTTCTCCAAATAATTTTTCAGAAGAGACTTCTACTTGTTTCTTTGTGCTTAAATTGTTTTACAACATTCAAGGAACCTTCTAGGAAACATCAAAAGCAAGCACACCAAGACACCCAAACTATACCAAAAGGCAAAATAAAATTTTCAGCTCAAATAAAAGAAAAAGCCCAACAGAAATAGTCAAATTACACAGTAGACTGGATGAAACAATTCACCTCCTGCACCATATACTCAGTTCACGAACAAGTAGTTTTCAATGTGAGAGAGCTGTGCATTCTTCTGCATTTGAAATGGCAAAGCTTTTATCTCAATTAAATATTAATAAATCTCATGATGTAAATTTTCTGATACAGGTTTTTCATCTTTTTCTGTTCCTGTTGTTCTTTGTTGGGAAAAGTTTTCTCCTTCCATGGTAGCAATAAAAATAAACAAACTGGTTATTACGATAGCATAATCATAAGGCTTTTAAGAGAGCCTTAACTGCAGCTAAAGCTTATAAGTGAAATCACATCTCCAGTAAGTACAACTGAGATTAGACAGCATAAATTCTAAACACAGTATTTATAGCAAAAACAACAAAAATCCAACTGCAGTAGAGAGAAAAGGCAAGTTATAGTTGCAAATCTTCCCCCCCCTCCTCGTATATAAACATGCAAGCTGACTAAACGAGTAGGCTGGACAGTTCTCACTTCTTAGAATACTGACAAAATTTTCATCATGCTGAAGAGTTTCAGGGCAGGCAAAATTACTTTTGCGTACTATAATTTGTCTACTATGCTGGAAACCAGAATGCCATTTCTGAAATTCCACTCTTTCAGTCTTCTCACACGCAAGCTTTTTTCAAACAATTTTTATCTCTTGTTCCCTCCTCCCCCTCCTTTTCTTTTTTTTTTTTTTTGTTAATAAGGAAGGCAGGGAAGAAGAGGAACTCATTTGTTACTCCAGTTATTTACAGAAGCAATGACAGAGCCAGTTTCTTTTCAGTCACATGATGTCTCTGACAGTCCTTTCTATACAAAGACTTTTTTAAATGATCTCCAGTATCGTATCGCAGGAAGCAACTGTTATCTCAATAAACAGAACTGGGCTACAGGTGTTTAAGTATGCACGCAGACACACAGGCACCAATAACTCAATACATCTGACCGACAGCAATGCAGTCACTCGTGTCCACACGGTTTCTCAGGACGAGCATGTGCTCTTGGAACCTGGGTAGCCTTCTCCATGGCTCTGCCCATTGGCGTTGATTATGTATGATTAATGGTTTAAAGGAATAAAAAGAGAAAGATCAACTTCTGAGTTCAAAACAGAGCAGCTACACGGGGAGTAATTAAGATACTTGTGTAAGCATGATTAATAAGCACAAACTGGCACACTGTGCTGTAAACAAGATGCAACCAGATGGTTAGGATGAAAAGGATTTTTCCTAAAAAGCAATTTTTCAATGCCTTGAAAGTTGGCTTATTTTCCCCCCCTCTAAGCCTTACACAACTCATTATCTACACATCCTAAAAGGAAGAAAGAAATAGTAACCCCTTCAACATTCCCCCCTTCCCAGCTTTTTTCATACAGATAACTACAGTTTGCATGTAAATGGATTCAACTCATCTTTGTTTAACGTTGCCTTTTATGTTGAGTTTCATGAATTGCTAAGCCTGACAAGGTTCACTGGGAGTCTTTTAACTCCCACCCACAAGTTCTCCCTGGATGTCATGTGACTGGCAGTATAGAGGGATCAGCAATGGCATTTATGGGGAAAGCGGGAAGACAGGTGTCAGAACGGTCCAGCAGGCAAACCGAACGAACACTAATCAGCTCTGGTGTTCTTTTACAATCCATATCTAATTCACAAGTTTCATTCTTTCCGAAAAACAATTACTAGGTTTTGAAGTTCATTGTGCATTTACTCAACTGTCTCTTCACATTAATGTAAGTGGGAACAAGAAAAAAAGAGTCAGCAGGGAAGGGACATCAAAAGATCTTAGAGCAGATGAAGGCTTTATTTTAAAGTAATATAATTACAGATGAGCATAATGTTTTACAATAAATTTAAATGTACAGGTACATCCTTATGTGCTAGGAAAATATTGGTTGGTTGTCTAGCTGAAACTCTGGTACATACAAATGACTTTGCTGAGAGAAGAAAAATAAACAAAAACAAAAATCCCATTGCCACATCAAAGGAATGGATATTAAGGCAACAGTGTGAACAACAGATTCAGTAGTGCATGTGAAGTATCTAGAATAAGGCTCCTATCTGAGAAATCATCATAGAAATTACAACAGGAGTATTTTGCACATTTTAAATTCCTCTCAGTTCAACATATTTATTTTCCAAAGGTAAATTTTGCCTCATCTACATCTAATTTCAAAAGTAAGGAAGAAAAAAAGAAAAAAACATCACTACAAAACCACAACTCTACATTCCATATTGACAAATCCTCTTAAAGTTTGAGTATATAATCTGGTAAAACCTCAGCTAATCTTCATTGGTTGGAGTGTTACTGACTCCAATATTGGGAAATTTGCCTTTGTGTTATATAATGTTAGGAGACATCTTAAACCCAAACATATTTTCTGATAAAGTGCAGATTTCTTAGGCACTTCATTTTCACCCTCACAAGAAGCTATAAGCACACAGCATCTGTTTTGCAAATAATCCTTTTCCTCCCTGTAAACGAACATCCTTTCAAGGACTTTATGCGGTGAATAAATACTTGGTAAGTGAAATGAAAAAGGCCCTATGTCAGGACCTCACTGTACAACCATTCCATTGTCCAGCAGCAGTGCTTGATGTTTCTGCAACTTAAATCCAGAAATCTTGTCTCCATGAGGAATTCACCTATTCAAACGTTTCTACTAGAAATTCTTACAATACTCAACTGTTGAGTGATTCAGAAATCTCTTAATATCTGAACTGTGATTCTAGCAAAAGGATGGGCACCCATGCAGAGAGATGAGAATATCTGAACTTCCTATCAATTAACCAGACAGATGAAAAGTGTTGTTCTCATATGTTCCATAGGAGAAAATTTTTACACCCGAAAGAGTAGCACTGTATGTAAACTGCTTTCCCTTTTTCACTGAGGAAATCTTTCAACTTCTAGTAAGGCAAACTTGAATCAGTCTCTATTTTTACCACCACCCATTAAATAACTCTTCCTGGACACAGTTACGAAATTCTGCAACAAGTCAGCATATAGGTTGACAGCATACTTCAGCTTTGAAGTTGTTAGAAAGAGAATTTTAGCCAGTCAAGAATGACCACTAATAAGCTAGCATTGCTAAGGACACCTCCCTAGTCCTAGGTATCCATAGCTTAGAAATGGGATTAATTTAAAACCATCTAATTGTGCTGCCAAGAGTTTGGCAGTAGAATGATTAAAGCAACTCATCTCCAGATATCCTGGTCTCATTTATACAGTTTTCAAATTCACTTTGCAACAGTAATAAAAATTATTATTGATTGTGTCTGAAACTATTGTTAGGGTAAGTCTCAGGAGTTCAAACAACTCGGTTGAGAAAAAAAAAAACCAAAAAACCAAGCTCATGTGAAATGTGCTTCCATTAATATTTGTGTTATTAGTTTATAGGGGATGAGTCAGTCTATGGTTCCATCCCACAATCAATCATTCTCTTAGTATGTTTCTGTTTTTATTCTGTCAATAGTAACAATGAAAATCTAAGTAAACAGACAAATTGACATAGATGTTACTCACCCATGCCAGACGAAAGCTGGATAGATAATTTTGTGCTAGATATATTCTACATATTGAGAGCCTCAACTGCTAGTGATTTTCTTTTCCACAGATAATCTTTGATTACAGATTTCTTAGAGGTATATGTAGTGAACACTGGTAATTTTCCCTGAATTACTTTTTCCGGTTTTGTTTTGTTGTTGGTTGTTTTTTTTTTAAAATCACATAGCATGCCAAACAATTGATATACTACACAGAAGGCTTGAAGCTACAAAAACTGAAAGTCAAATTGGAGCAGATAAAAAGACTCTACTGTTTAATGACTTTTCAGCTACAAGGCTCTAGGATTTCACTGAAATACAAAACTGTATTTAAATTAACAATTCCATTATTTAAAAGTGCATAGAAACATGAGAATATTTTCATTGCCACTTAGAAAAAGTTCACACACACACTCATATCTGAATACAAGTGAATCAACACTAAATGTAAACTTTAGCCTAAGAAAGTCTAGAAAGTTCACCTTTCAAAGGAAATTGGAGAAAGCTTCAAACTGTCCCACATGAACTAATTCGAGCAAAACAGTATTGAATGCATGAGTTAAGAAGTTGTCTCTACAACAGATCCTACACCCAGACTCCAGCACACTCTGAGCACACACAGCACATCTCCATAGTATCCAAGATTCAAGTCAACCAACTCTTAAGCTTATCTTATATTCCTTTCTTTCCTTCCCTAGTACTAAAAGATGAGTATTCATGTTATCTTAATCAATTGAGCTCCATATTAATAATGCTATTAAAAAGTCAGGCTTGTACCACTATCTTTTTTAAGTATCATTTTATGCAAGACCAAGCATCAGTTGTGAAAGAAGGACAACCGTATATTTCTATTTACTTATTGGCAAGACATTCCCAATAACATCTGTGACATCTCAACAGCTTAAAAGGGGAAAATTATCCAGTTAAACATAGAAACAATCACAAACCAAAAGCCAGTATGACTGCACTGGGGAAACTGGCACCACACAGTGTTTTTGCAAAGATCCTATTTCAGACTACAATGCACACTATGGACAAACACACCACAATTTTCCCAGCCTGAAAAACAAATATCAGGTCGCTGTACTCTGTTTTATCTTTCTAAACCAGTCCTACCCCGGCAGCATCTCTAGTTTGAGTTAATTGTGAGTGACTTGAGACATCAGGACAACGCTGTTCCACACATCAACAAAACTGAGAACTGACAGGTAGACTACAAACAATGACAATCACCAAGCAGCAACTAGGTTAGCTTTTTTTTTTGAGGCCCTCGAGGCATAGAAACTAGTGCACAGACTACAATGAGGTATGCAGATAGAGTCCATATGGTCAAACTACCCTGGTTTTCAAACAAGACTCTATCAGTATGCAAAGATGTCACACTGTGATATCAATAACATTGATAACCAACAACATTTTTGCCAGTAACAACCTTTAATCATCTGTGTCTTAGTGTTTTGAAGTGATATATTCCAAAAATGTCAAAACTCCTAGTGAAATGTGGTACTAAAATGAATCGTCTGTTTGCTTTCCCTATTGATATACCAGGTTTCAGACTGTCAAAGTGCTTTTAGTTGTAAAAGAAAAAGTACAAAGTTGTTTTGACAACTACAAAAAGATTTATCAGTTACAAGTACCTGCTGAAGTACCTAGATTCTCAAAGTGAAAATGCGTGCATGTTCTCAATACTAAAAGTTGTGAAAGGAATAGTAATGCATTCATGTTGCAAACAAGAAAAACTTTAAAGGAGGATATTAGATAGCATAATTCCATGATCTATAGTATGTTACTTAACAATACTACATTAATTTTCTATGTCTGCTTTGGTTTTGTTATAGAACTTTACTTTTTTCATGCTTGCAAAACTTCTGTTCCATTTTTCCTGTAAAGTCGATTTGATCCTCCTTAAACCCATTTGTGTGTATTATACCCAATATGTATAAATATACAGCAAAATGCACACACAGAGTCACATTCGTATTCTCTGTCTCTCACTTATGTAGCTCACTTGAGGCAACATTAGGCAGAATAAGCACAGCAAAACCAAACTTCTGAAAGGATTAGATTTCAACTTCGCACCATGGGATTACCACTATTATTATTAGAAGAAAAAAGGTCTCTATTACATCTCATCTAAATCCTCTGCAAACAGGAAGAGAGGGATATTCGCATTTGTTAAATTGTTGAGATGGCAACAAAACAGAAAAGCAACAAAACCCTTTCACATACTACTGTTCAAATTTATTACCAAAATAAGTAGCTGGAATAAATAATGCAGACAGCTTTCCATTCTTTCTTAAGCCTAAATTAAAGAACATTAGTGTTATTGAAAAGTTCTATGTCACTGAAAAGTTCTAAGCACATGCAAGCTGGTTTACAGTTGCTTTAAGAAGCTCTGACAGAAACAGACTTCTGTAACAAATATTGAGAATTCACAATAAAAATAGCAGAGATAGATAGACATTAGAAAACAAATCAAATTTACAGTTTAAGCTTCATATTCTTAAAACATACCATGGAACTAGTAATGCTACTTTGTGAAAGAAGGCTTCAGTTTAATAACTATAAATTCCATCAGCTAAATAGTTTTAAGTGTGTAAGAGTCCATTTTACACTAGATGTAACAATTATAAAATATTTGGTTAAAACTTTTTATATTTAAGCATATTACCTTTATTATCGCATTAAAAGATTCATTAATTAGTGTGTGAGAGTTCCCTGACCACAGAGAAGAACTATCAAGCACTGCTCCGTATGAATTCTGTACCATATCTCAGCTTTTCAGAAGTAGCAACCCTAGAAAACAAACATTTTCAGCCCAGTTCTCTCCTCCTCCACCCCTGTATTTTCTAGAAAGAGAATTGAACTTTCCTCGAAGTTTCACTCTACATAACAAATCAATACAACTGACAACTAGCACTTCCTGCATTACATTATACAGTGGGGACAGCTAATAAGGCACAGAAAAACTACTGCAGGTTTTCTCCTTTCACCATCCCATGTAAATCCTGAAAGAAAGTCTGTAATCTAATGAATTCTGAACTCATGTCAGCAAAATAGGAAGCTCATTCTTTTATCTTCACCTGGATTAGTAACTAAAATTGAACTGTTTTCCAATATCTAAAAATAGGCACAGTAGGTGTCTTGTTTCAGCCTGAAGATAACACCATTAATTCTAGAATCAATTAATAATACAACTGTATGAAAAATTCTGCTGTTACTTTCTCCAAATTTACTGCATAATAAAGCAAAGAGATTGGTATGGATTGTTCACAAAGAGACCCCAGTGCTCTATGAAGCTTAAATCATTCAATTCAACAAAATACCCTACTACCCCTTTAAACATCCACAAAGGCTAGGAACAAATATATATAGATAACAATCATATTTTTCTTAAATGGTACCTTGATGTCTCAAAGAAGTTTACTGCTCACAACTACAAAAGTTTTATTCAAAACTGACAAGGACTCTTTTCCTCCATTCTCAATCTCAGCTCAAAAAAACTTAAGGTCACCTCTGCAGAACATGGAAGCATTACACAAAAAAGCTGAAGAAATCTATAATGTCATTGCCTATGCTATGAAGGTGGAACAAATTAAAAAAAAACACACAAAAAAAAAAAACCCAAACAAAAAATCCACAAAAAACCTCGTACACTCAAGTTAATTTTCCAGAAAGAATCCAGAAGAGAAAACACAAACTCTGAATTTCTAATCCTCAGAATACGTGATTCCTAGCAAAGAAGGTGCAATAAAATAGCAATGCTATACCTAGCAAAACCAAATCACAACTAAGTAACACATAAAGCAAGAAAGCTAACATTACCTCCTCCTTGGTAGCAGCACAAGTTGCAAGCCCCTGCTCAAAAAACTCTCTTTAGGGACTGAAGAAGCACCAGTTCTTCCCAACAGCAGAGCATCTCTGTGCATTTCAGTTCCAAAATATTTTTACTGAATTCTTCACTGGCCTTGTTTGAAAGTGCTAAATTACAGGGCAAGTGAACCCTCTTCTTCCCACCAAGTCCTTTCTCAGCTGAAAGTGGGAGATGGATTCGACACATGAACTTGTAAGTAAGCTCCAGGTGGAAGCTATATAAGAAACTGAAACACCTGGAACAGAAAATCTTTCACCCTTTTTGAGTGACTTCAGCTGTGGCAGAGGGATGGGGTGCAGGTTCTTGTCTGATGCTGAAAAGCAAGGCTCCTTGCTAACTTAGTTCAGCAATTTGCTTTCTCTCAAGACGGCAGTATATACTGAAAGTTAGAAGACAATCAGCTCAGAGAAATGTCCCTTCTCTCTCACATTCAGCTTTGCTTTTCTCTTGCACTGGAGAGTACCTTTTAGAAACACTGGCTAAAATGCAGGTCTGAAACAACAGGAAATTCACATGAGACTAACCCCGACCTCACAAAATAAAAGGTATATGGAAACTTTGCCAAAAGGGCTTACGTTTCAGTACCTTTTCCAGCAGAGACAATGACATCAAAAACAGTCTTTACGGACAGCAGAAGAAAAGAGCAAGCATAATTTCCAATTACTTGGATAGAAAAAAACCCACATAATTGAAAGCTTTCAATTTTAAGAATAGGGTCCTGAGCAGCAGTTCAACAGTTGTTCCCCAGAAAAGTCTTTCCAGTCACTATGTGGGATGCTGGATAGAGTGTGGCTGAATGTGTGGCTGAGGGTGAACTGGAACACAGAAAATTAAAACTTACCCTTCCCCTAACAACCCTTAGCCACAGCATGCTAGATGAAGTGCACAGGCTTCTACTCAAATAAATATGATCAGCAACAAACATGACTCAAAGTGCTGACAGTTTCCCAAAGCAGACACCAGCTTCACTGCCAACTCCTGGGACACAGTCACTTATAGCAGGAACAGAATTTTTTTCCTGTACTGTACTTCTCTCCCACTACTATACTTCTGCTTTTTTCTAAAGTATGTATTATGGGGTTTACTCATTTTTTTTGCTTCATCACTGGTTTGTTATATAGCCATACTCAGTATTACACTCATTCAAAGAAACAGCCTTTTCCCAAAGAATGCAGACTTAATTTGTTTTTATTTTGGTTACAGCATTTTGCTGTTTTGCTACTGAGGAAGACAAAAGTATCCTATAACACCTATGATAAACAACCTGTGTCTGTTAAAAATTCAACAGTTGACTCAATGGTTCCACTATTCCACAGGTCTGCATAT
Organism: Trogon surrucura; assembly: GCA_020746105.1. Lineage (NCBI taxonomy): Eukaryota > Metazoa > Chordata > Aves > Trogoniformes > Trogonidae > Trogon > Trogon surrucura. The sequence goes on along the minus strand of CM036621.1, from coordinate 24,556,937 downwards.
CTGCCTATAGTTGCCAACTGCAGGAAGGCACAAATGTGACTCAAACACCACCAAAATTACTTAGTAGATTTAAGCACAAGTTACCAAAATTACTAGCAGCACATGCCCCCACTCCACCTGCACTTCCCCTCCCCAATAAAAGAAAAATGTTATGGGTTTTTTCTTGAAATCCAAGACATAGGCAAATAATTCCGCACATAAAGTGTACACCACTGTACCCCATAAAGTAAAACTCACCTGTCCACAGCAGGTAACAGGCAACATAGAACACAGGTGTGAAAGGGCAGCTATGGTGAAGTAAAACTCTTCTTGCCCAGACATGACTTCTCTCAGATCAGACTCTTATTGTAGTATTTCCTCAAAACTCCTGTCCCAGTTTACATATACAAAAATAAGATGACAACATCTGAACAACTGAAGAATGACTGACTGGACACCAGTCACTTTTCAAGGCATGGGTCACTTTTGTTTCTTCCTCGGTATTTATTATTATTTAAAATTAACAGTATGTAATTGACATTATTTTAATAATTATTTCATTATAACACAGTGGTGGTAAATGCAGTTAACCTTCTGGCTTAGCACAATACAAACATGGATCAGAGGAGCAGTTAGGCAGAGCAAGTGATCATTCTTCCAGCCAGCACACTCGTTTTTAAATGTCAGGTGAAAACACCCTTGAGGGAAGAGGGGTGGGTCAAAAGTGTGTGTGAGGTGACCGCTTCAGTCAGTAGAACTTAGGCTGGTCAGCTGCAAGAGCCACCCCAGCTCTCAACTATAGCCTCCAGCTTGATGAAGACTTGTTTGTCAGTTAATCTAATAGTTATCCCTTGCTAGTCTTAAAGCAGACATCCAGGAACGTACAATATGGAAGAATCAGAAGTATGATCATCTCTATACATCTGAGGAAAGCACAATTTTTTTTTTCCCTCAACAGTTCCCCTTAAGGCCATCTCTCCCGACAGGTCCACTCCACTCCCACACCTGAACTGGTTGCTTCTGCTTTCCTACACGGTTGGCATCTGGTGCCTGCCTGGTGTCCCCAGAACAGCAGGTCTCCCTCTGCAGCTTGAGCTCCCTCTCTCCAACACGCTCAGACTTCATGCTGCCTGTTCCTCAAATCAATTCTCTCTCCAGTATAGCATGGGCTCACGCTGTAGCCCCTCTACAGCTGAGAGGCTGGCAGAGCCCTCCTCTCTGGCCAAAATCAGGTACCTCAGGGAGACATCCAGCTGGTCATCTCCACCAGTTCCATCTGCTCCCCCAGAAAGGAACTAACTCACCAGTTTCACAGTTAGCTGGGAGACCATGCAACACACGCGCTGGCACCCTGTCTCGATCGGTAACAACCTAGAAATGCATGCTTTATTTCCCCGTAAGGAAAGAAGAAAAGCCTCAGAGAAGTACACCAGAAGTATTTTCAAAGAATTAGCACAATAGGTGTCTATATTCACGAAGTAAAGCTATTCTCATAAGGAGAAATATGTACGTAGTTGTAACACGTTGTTCTTTGAGGATGCAAGACTCCTGCTAATACATATGTAAATTATTTATACACATTGTTTGGGCACAGCCTGGGTTCACCTTGTCAACCATATGCCACCTAATGTTGTTTTCTACAGCTCAAAACAACTTCCCATTCACTATCTAAATCCTTCTTACCGTGACAAACGAAAAATAAAGACCTTTAAGATCGAGTTCAACCGTTAATCAAGAAGCACGATGGAAAACAGTACCAAGGCAAAAGCAAAGTTGAGCCTCAAGCCACCATGGCAAGCCCTTAATCCCAAAATAAAATAGTAGTTATGTCATGCACCAGACAGAAATGAAAAAAAAAAAAAATGGGAATAAGTAAAAAGACAAAGGGACAGGAACGTAACATGAAGATTCACTTTAAGACATTATCAGGACAGACAGAATATGTGCAAATATATGTGCCAAGGACCATATCAGATACATTTTGGAGGATTTTAATATGTATTTCATGTTACCTGTTTCCACAGGCAGTATGAGAAAGCACATCAGATGCACCTCTGAAGAACATCTTCCAGTTCAACTTCACTAGAAAAGAATCTGGATTGTGCAAAGCAAAACACAATTCAATAAAAGGGGAAGAGCAGAAGAGATGCTTCATAAGCACGAGTCTTTTCTGAACTAAATGGCAATGCCAGAATATCCTGAAAGTCAGAGACACCAAAACACATACTATCCCTCTGAACTACTAGACAAGACTACATGGCCCAAATCAAGGGTTTCACAACAAACAAAGTATAGACAACAGAGTTTGAGAGCCAGAAATTAAATTTTAAATGCTGAAATAAAGATTTTCTTAAGGCTGCTTCTTCTCATAATCTGGTTTAAAAGAGAAGGTTTTGGAAATGGTTAATATATAAAGGCATTCAAGAATGAGAATGATGAGAAAAAAAAAACAACTTCATTATCTGGAGAAGTGCAAGTATAGTTTGGAATTCAATGCCTAATTTTCTCTGTTACCACAAAATTTGGAAATTTATACATTTGTCTTTAAAAGAAAGGGCATTTTTGTCACACATTTGCATACTCTGAACGGATATGATAGAATCTATAGACAATAAATTGCTTTAAGCTACTAATTAGTTTCTTATGCTATATCTGACAGATATTGAATTTATGACACTAATGAAAATTAGAAGTGCTGTGGAAAAAAAAATTTGGTTCTTTTTTCTTTCACTAACAGTGAAAGCCAAGGACTGGTGGGATTTTGCCCATTACAACCTATTAAGAGAAAGGCTTAGACTCAATTATTAAATAAAGAGGATTATTATCCTTACTCATTTTGGTCATATGATTGTATCTAGTGAATCAGTGTTCACCAGTCTAAGACTACACAGATTAGTATTTACAACAGAAACCTACAAAGCTAGGGCAGCAAAGGAAATGTGGCAAGATTAGTGTACAGGTCATGTTCTTCAGGGCTGTCACAACGAATTGGTAACATGATTATTGGAGCCCATGCAAGACCAAGACCAAGCTGAATCCAGTAAAACACCTAGCCAAATGGCCAAGTAAGCATTTTAGAGGCTCCGTTCAGTGCTGATATGGCTGTAGCCTGTCATGTAAAATCTCAACTCTTCTCCATCTTCTATTCATTGGTGTGTCCTGAGCAGCTGGAATTTGACAGTGATGACAGTGCTTTCTCTTAGCCAACTTTTTCAGAATCACTTCCCCTGTCTTTATGAAGAATATGGTAATTTGCTCACATTTCCATGGAGGGAAGGTAATATTTAGATGCACAGCAGTATAAACAAGCAAGTAAAAGCAGTAGAACAGCACTGACCACTCAGTTCCATGCCTGCCCAAACGTATACACACGATCCTCTGCATTAGAACAGAGACAGAAGTGCTCCACATGGGCTAGCTAGTATTCTTATTAATGTCAACCTTCATAAGCAGTTGGGAGTATCACTGTCCATACTGAATTTTTCTGATGCCTGTTTCACATTTTTTTTATAATGGCCTACTTACTTGGTAGCTCATACTTATTAGGATAATATTCCACATTTATCCTCTGCTCTTTCACTGAGACAACTACACAGGCAATCTGACAGCTGAATTATGTATGGCACTGCTGTCACTTTCAGAGATAAAACTGTCTTTCTCCTGCAGCCAACAACCTCAAGCCATTGAGCACCAAACTTACGCAACAATAAGCAGAAGTAGTGCCATACCTCTACTCCCAAATACTCCTACTAGCCATAATTACATTTTATTCCTTGCAAACTTTGAAATGGACCTTCAGCTCTGTCTAAATTTCACTTTAAAAGAAGAGGAAAGTCAGCCTAGAAATCAGCACACTTTAATCCTCCATCTTGCTTTCATGCCATTTTGCATGAGGCTGATGGGTTTTTATAATTAACCTTCATCTTCAGACAAAACTCTTTGTAATACAAAGTATCTCATTTTTAAAAGCTACGAATATTGCCCGGACAGCTATACCTATGCAAACACTGCTACCCCAGGCAGCTGGACTTGGCAGTTCATGCATAGGTGGATTAAAAAGAAAGGGCAGAGAATGGGTCAGATGCAGAGGAAGAGCTGGTCACTTCATTTATTTACCTAACCTGCTTGGCTATTGCTGGCCAAGCTTGCTCTTGGAACAATGAGAAAGGCCAATTAATTTATCAATCTGCACTCCTCTCTGCCATAACATATTTTCCCCTTGCCAACAAAAAACGTGTCCATTATCAGCCAGGTCCCTGTCCTCCCAGGCAGCTTGTGCAGCTGTATAATTACACTTCTTCCCTTGACAACTTGCATGATTGTTTTCCTAACAGTATATTACTTCGTTAGTACTTTCCAATATACGTTATTTTTAAACTGTCACTTTTGCCCAACTCATCCCAATTCGCACTCGTCTGTTTATCATAACAATCATTAATAACTGTCACTCCACGCCATCAATTTAACGAACTCACTCCCTCATTAGCATGTTCTAGCATTTGTTCCATAGAAAGGCTGATTATTTTCTACAACAGGCCAAGCCAATTACTTTACTGAAATGGAATCACATTAATCAAAACTTAACAAGGTGGCAAATTTAAAGATATCAGATTGCAAAAGACAGCATAACTAATATGTCAATGTCAGAGGTACTACGTAGGTATGCAGCAGCTGTACTAAATATATCTCTTCACGAAGGCCACATGAATTTTGACATTTCATATGATCTGACAACTACCAAAGTGATATTAGAAGGCTGGAGGCTCGGCTGACTTCTGTAGATTCTGGCAAGGGCAGCAAAGAAAGGCAAAGAGGGAGGAGAAAAAGAAAATGGTGACCACATATGTCCACAGTGCTTGGTAGATGGCACTTTATCATGTTCCTCTATGCCAAGACATTTTCTTTTACACTTTAAATGATGATGCTCATCAATTATACCCCGACAGCTGCATTAGAACCAGCTGTAAACACACAGCATCCACTAGTGTGAAAATACGCTGACACAACAAATACATACTACTTTTTACCTTTTGGTCTACATTGCAGAGAGGATGGAATATTGTTCCTATAGCACCTTTTTCCTTTTAAAGAGAAAGCTTCAGCTTTAATTTTTCTCTGTTACTTCTTAAGAAACTTTTAAGTCAAAGAGCCTGTATCCTAAATCTTCACACAAACCACCAGTTCAACCATTTCTAAATATACTGGGGTTTATGCAGCAGCAGAAGGTAAGTACTCAGCATTAGTCTGCTAAACTGAGGAAGTGTGGTCTAGACTCTCACGTAGTGAGGTGGACTGCGAACTGGCTAAGGGGAAGAAGCCAAAGAGTTGTGGTCAATGGGGCAGAGTCTGGTTGGAGGCCTGTATCCAGTGGAGTCCCTCAAGGGTCGGTACTGGGACCAGTATTATTCAATATATTCATCGATGACTTGGATGAGGGACTAGAGAGTACTATCAGCAAGTTTGCTGATGACACCAAGCTGGGAGGAGTGGCTGACACACCAGAAGGCTGTGCTGCCATTCAGCGAGACCTGGACAGGCTGGAGCGTTGGGTGGGGAAAAATTTAATGAAGTATAACAAGGGTAAGTGTAGGGTCTTGCATCTGGGTAGGAACAACCCCAGGTTCCAGTATAAGTTGGGGAATGACTTATTAGAGAGTAGTGTAGGGGAAAGGGACCTGGGAGTCTTGGTGGACAGCAGGATGACCATGAGCCAGCACTGTGCCCTTGTGGCCAGGAAGGCCAATGGCATCCTGGGGTGTATTAGAAGGGGGGTGGTTAGTAGGTCGAGAGAGGTTCTCCTTCCCCTCTACTCTGCCCTGGTGTCGTGGGTTGACCCTGGCCGGCCGCCAGGTACCCACACAGCCGCTCACTCACTCCCCCCTTCACTGCTGAACAGGGGGAGAAAATATCTCCAAAGGCTCAGGGTTTTGAGATAAGGACAGGGAGATCACCCTCATTTACCGTCCCAGGCAAAACAGACTCAGTTTTGGGGAAATTAGGTACATTTATTAAAAGAACTGATCAGAGAGGAGTAGTGAGGAGTGAGAAAGAACAAACAAATCTTAAACAGAACACCTTCCCCCCATCCCTCCCTTCTTCCCGGGCTTAACATCAATCCCGGTTTCTCCACCTCCTCCCCCCGAGCGGCGCAGGGGGACAGGGAATGGGGGCTGCGGTCAGTTCATCCGACGTTGGTTCCACCGCTTCTTCACTCCGGGGGAGGACTCTTCACTCTTCCCCAGGGCCACTGTGGGGTCCCTCTCACGGGAGACAAGCTTCACGCTCTCTTCTCCGCGTGAGTCGTCCCACGAAGGGCAATTCATCACAAACTGCCCAACGGGAGACACCTCACGAGGGGCAGCCCACCCCTCGTGAGTCTGAGGCGCAGTCCTTCGGGGGAAACTGCTCCAGCGTGAGCCACCCACAACATCCCAAAAGTCCCACTGGCCAACCTGCTCCAGCGTGGGCATTCCTCTCTTCCACGGGCTACAGGTTCCAGCAGCAACTCGCTCTGATGTGGGCTTCCCACGGGCTACAGTCCCCTTTCAGGCATCCACCCACACGGCGTGGAGTCCTCGGTGGACATCTATGCGGTGATCCTCACGGTGGACTTCTGCACCTCGCCCATGGGCTGCAGGGGGACAACCCGCTTCACCATGGTCTTCACCACGGACCCGGGGGACTCCTTCTGCTCCGGCGCCTGGAGCTCATCCTCCCCCCCTCCTTCTTCACTGACCTTGGTGCCTGCACAGATTCTCACTCCTCCATCTCTGTGCCAGCTGTGATGGCGCAGTTCTTTTTCCCGTTCTTAAATATGTTTTTCACAGAGGCGTTCCTCTCCTATCACCTTACTGATAGGCTCAGCCTTGGCCAGCGGCGGGTCCCTCTTTGTAGCCGGCTGGCATTGGCTCTATCAATCTTGGGGAGCTTCTAGCAGTTTCTTACAGAAGCCACCCTGCAGCTCCCCCCCCGCCGCTGAAATCTGGCCAGGCCAAACCAAAACACCTGGTGAGACCCCATCTGGAATACTGTGTCCAATTCTGGGCCCCTCAGTTCAAGAAAGACAGGGAACTGCTGGAGAGAGTCCAGCACAGGGCAACTAGGATGATTAAGGGAGTGGAGCATCTCCCTTATGAGAAAAGACTGAAGGAGCTGGGGCTCTTTAGTTTGGAGAAGAGGAGGCTGAGGGGTGACCTCAGTAATGTTTACAAATATATCAAGGGGGAGTGTCACGAGGATGGAGCCAGGCTCTTCTCGGTGACAACCACTGATAGGACAAGGGGTAATGGGCTGAAACTGGAACATAAGAGGTTCCGCTTAAACTCGAGAAGAAACTTCTTCTCAGTGAGGGTGATGGAACACTGGAACAGGCTGCCCAGGGAGGTTGTGGAGTCTCCTTCTCTGGAGACATTCAAGACCTGCCTGGACACGTTCCTGTGTAGCATAATCTAGGCATTCCTGCTCTGGCAGGGGGATTGGACTTGATGATCTTTCAAGGTCCCTTCCAATCCCTAACATTCTGTGATTCTATGATTAGTCCTTACCAGTTTGGACAGGAAATTACAGCGTTATTAAACATATCTGAATGTTCTTTGGTTTTCCATACAGAGAGTAGCAAATGCTCATGGCTCATTTTTAAAAATATGTGTATTTTAAAAGTGGGGAAAAATATCCCAAGGCTTGCAACTTCTTGTGTATAATATTATTAAGCTTGGTTATATCATACAGTTCAAGAAATTGCACAGTGATTCATTTTTTACAACTTAAATAGCTATTTGCCTCAGTTGCCAGGTTGAACATGATAAATGTATATGATAAAAAAGAACAAAGAGAAGGGCCAGTTCTTATAAACCTACAACATTATTCAATGTATTAACCCATTCCTTTCTAATTGTTGGCATTTCAGTGTTCATTATGAATAAGTTTGCTCATTTCATCCTTTGTTCTATTAAATATTTGGATTTGGACAAATATACCAGCATACAAAGAATCATTCATTTTTGTTAACCTTTAAATTGCCAGGACTTTTAAAAGGCAATGTTAGGCCATGACCCAATTTAAAATAGAGGAAAGGAAGACAAAAAGTGGGCCTTAAAACATCAAAGATCACGTCATCCATCCCATACTTGTAGATACAATCAAGTTTATGCAACATTCAGTCAAAATTTAAAAAAAACAAACTACAAAAACCTCCTAAGATTCATTTGCCTATTCATATATTTAACAGTATATATTGTGAAAAAATTTCTCCTCAAGTTCAGCCTGTATTTCTCCTGCTACAACATGAGCATTATTTTTTGCTTCCTTTGAAGAATCTGCAGAACAGTTAGTTATTAAAAGGCAGTGGTAATTTTTCACATATTTGCAAACTTATGTACTTCTTCCTCCCAATGTGTAAACCTATTCCAACTTCAATTTTTTCCATTTTACTTATAACAGTCAAAAATGCCATTCTGATTTCTAAGACGATCCTGTAATGCAGATAGTAAAAGTAATTAGGATTTTTGCCAAAATTTTAAATTAACTCGCTAACACACTTAGTCTGCTTAGAAATACTTGTCCCATATGATATCAACTGGTATTTATTAGCTCATTATTTCTAATTAAATTCAAATGACACATTACTATGTATTACACCTTTACCTGAGAGGTATCATAGCCTAAGATTTAACTGTAGGACTAATTTAACAAGAAACATCAATAGTTAAGATTATTTTTTGGTTTTTTTTAGAAATACTCGTATTAAAAAAAAAACAAACAGGAACAACATTTATTACACTGGAGAGTACAAGCGTGAGAGACAAAAATTGCAGATGGCTTTGAAGGGCACTTTGCTGATACAACTAAAACTCTTTCTCTGCAAATGATAAAACGTTCTTCTCTTTTAATTGGTATTTTTATGATTATAGGAAAGTTAATAAGCTCAATAAAAAACAGAACCTAAACCACTATCTTGTTACACACTTGAGAAGACATCAACAGATTTACTACATCTCTCATTCTGGATTTTCTTAATCCAAGACAATTATTTATCTCTACAGACTTCAGCAGGTCTGGACCACAAAACTTCATCCACCAAACTGCAACTAAGTATCGCACTTAACCTAACACCGATACCTAACAGTTTAAGAGAGAAACAGTCATAATATATTTTATAGCTAGCAAAACTCTAAAGAAAATTTGGCTTTGATAAAATACATTTACTCTGTCTGAAGCATCCATGACTGTAGAACAGATGGACCTTGACATGATGAGTAGGCAGAGGATTTTCAAAAACCCATATGAAAAAATGTTCTTTATCAGTACTCTAATAGTGCTAACAGCTACCAGCCTCTGAACAAAGTGTGGTGCAGCAGTAGTAGCAACATATGAAACACAGCCTGCAAGAACACTGAACCCTCTGGGCCAGACTCACATGGGTGCTTAACTCACGTGGACACTGACTGAGAATCCATTTCATTACAACTCAAGGCAGATAATCTGCCCCAGGTGTTAATTATTTAGGCATCAAGACTAGAATGCTTCTCTGCATCTTCACGACACCTAGAAGAGAAACCTGAATTGCTGAAACAGTAAGTCTAAGTGACTGTATGTTTGTGAAGGGATTTAATTAAAAGACTTCATTAACAAGAACTAAGCCTTTATACCACCCAAGCAACTAACTTCTATTTCAGCTGTTTCTACAGACAACCCCTAATGTGTAGATATTAAATAGACAACAAGAGGTTCACTGAACGGCTCATTGCCAAACACCAGCCAAAGAAGACCCAAAGCCAGGCTCAGCGAGTGCTGCTCCTTCCCATCGCTGACATCCCGCTCCTCTGTGCACCAAGACTGTAAGAGGGAGGTTTTCTACTTGACCCCCACCCAACCACCCAACTGCTTGAAGAAATAATCCATCTTCTTCACAGCGATAACTATCATCATGATAATAACAAAAAGTACATTGCCCCCTTTTCTCCACCATTCAATACAGAACTTTTTTAAAATACTACTTTAAGGTTTGAAATGCATGTTAAAACAACAATCTATATTAAAATAATGGATAAATGTCTCAAATTTTTATAACTAATGACTGCCATTGAACTATATTTTATTAATTTAGTTACTGTTTGCATGACACCCTCCAAAGCACTGCATTTGTGTATTTTTTTCCTCTTGGCTATCTTATTCTTTCATATCAACTAGTTTCCAAAAATGACAACTTGAGCTAGTCTTTGTAAAGGTTCTCACTTTGTATGAATAAATTATGCATAACAATATAGCTGCCTCTGTTCACAACCATTCAAGACAGAATGTATTTTCTCATCTGATATATAGTAATTTGGAATTGACCTGCTAAGTATAAGAGTAAATAACAAAATTCTCTACCACAGATTACACTAAAAGCTCCATTGTAATCCATTCCTGTGCCTCTATTAGTTAGAAGTGCAGCATTAACAGATGTTTGTCTTTTTTTAAAACCTTACACTATGAACACAGACATCTTCGAGCAGCTTTCAGGAAAGATGTGGCGTACATATTAAATGAGCATTGCAAGTATGAACAGTACAATAATTGAAATAAAATTAAATTTCTACATTCTGAGTGATCCAGCTCTTTCAAGATACACATGAAAATTTAGCTCCTGTCTTTTCACCGTGTGCTGCATACTGTGTCTAAGATTAATCCCACAGGAGGTTTTTTTTATTTCCTATTCTGCCTATCTTTCATCTTCACCCCAGACTAAGCAGATGGATGTGAATTCAAAGTTTTCTGATCTTTAGCACAAGTTATGGAGGGTTATCTTTGGCTGTATATCTTTCTGCTGGCAGCACTCCCTTGGTGATGAAGGATTAACCACCACAGCTGTCTCTTCCCAGAATGATGCAGTGCAGCGCTCCTCAACACGACAGCATCACTTAATCTTAATGTCCGCTCTTCCAGCGCAGCCGCGCAGGACAAAGCCAATCAACATCAGATGCCACCAAGATGGACCTACTGCTTGGCCCTGGAGTCTTTCACCCTCGCACACCTATTAATCAACATCATCCAGCCCAATCCCAGCGTTCACTTCTTTCAAACCACAGTTAAACTAAGCCAGCTTTTACATTAACAGACCGAGAGATATAGACATCTGGCTAGAGATAGAGTATGTGTGCACAGAACCACAGAGCAAATTTGAATGAAGTTTTAAACCTTCTCGCTTGCAAAACAAATGCATTTATTTTCCTTTAAAGCATAACTACCTAAATTTCTATTTTTTACATATTGAAACTTACTAATGAGAAAAGCTGCCTCATAAACTTCACGCTTCCGAAGTGTTAAGAAAGCACAACTACAACATCTTGAGCTTGATGTTTTTATTAGGAATTGTGCTATTCCACAAATACAGATTGCACGTAGCTAGAACTTCCTCAGCCTCAAACAAGCACTTCTGCAGAAGCATACTATCTTGCCAAGATTTAGTTTCTCTACTTTAACCTACTGTATGCAGATTGTTTAGTATTTTCCACTTTTCTACCTACTACCCCAGTTCCAGAGCAATTATAACACAGTTGCTTCCTTTATTCCCCTCCCTTGTAAAGCTAGCAAGTTCTCAACAGCAAATGCAATAAAACAGTAAATTATAGCTAGAGTTTACTAAACAAATGCAACCTAGTTAAATTTAGAAAAATCTTCACTTTTGCTTACATTTGCAATTTTACTGCTGAACTACTGGTATTTCTTACTTATGCAACATTAAAATGTATAAGAAATCCTCTTGTGTGCTATATGCAGCAACTACTCTTGATTTATAATACCCAATTTAGAAAAAAAACCCACAACTAAACCTGATTTAAATCACAGATTACTCTGTAAAACACAAGCAAGGAACTATTCCAAATCCTAAATGTAATTTAAACATATTTATATTTTACAGTGATATATTTTCCCCCATTCCTTGTCTTACTACTGTAAACTTTCTGTAATTATATAAGCAATTTCCCTGAGGTCACAACATTGATCACAGTTATATATTGCTGAAGTATTACAAAACATAACTTGCAATAAAATATTGCTGGACATCACTACATAATTTCACACAAAGAACTGCAAAACTGAAGTTCAAGAGCGCTGAATTTGGCAACGGGGTGTTTTCAACAGATTATTCATTTCCTCCTTACTCCACCATTAACTGATTATTGCTGAAATATCACCAAAAACATTACGTTCCCACATCGAGAAACGCAGAAGAGGACAGAATAGCAGGGGAGAGCATGCGAAACAGTTTAAATGGGAAGCCAAAGCACGCGATCCCTTTAGATTATTCCTTTCCTTCATTGCAACGTTACTGTATCAGTCACCCCAGAAAGTGTCACGGCGGTGTAATACACTGGAAGGGTTCGCAGTAGAAAACCCCAGAGGGGCACAGCTCAATTTTTAGTGTTTCTGGTTGAGCGAGAGTTCTCACACACTTAATGAGAGGAGAGTTCACAGCTCTCAGTGCACTATGCAAATAGATGTTATTTAGGAGCAGTTAGTGTTGGCATGTTGCACAGCTGAGCTGATGCACCAGTCACTGAACACTAGTTAACAAATGCAAGGTTCCCCTTCGGGAAGTTGCTTATAAAAAAGGGAAATGAAGAAATGAAGATAAAGAGAAGGATATTTTAGTTCACTGTGCAAAAGCAGTGGTAATGAAGGGCTGAAGAGCAGCCATTCACTACGTACATTATACAAACACACAAACTGCAACTGTCAGCATTTGCTTTGATACCGATCGCAAGTAGGTTTGAGCAGGTTTGGTTCATTACCTGTACGGGGAGTTCTCAGGGAGTATTCAGAGTCATCCAAAGAGATTAGCAACACAGAATTTTTCAACTCAGTTTGCAATTTCAGAATTATAAAACATGATCCCCTCACAGACCTGTCAACAGTAACTGTCATCTTGTCCCAACTAACTTGTAAAGCAACTAACTTGAAGATAGAGGCACAAAACCAATGCTCAGTCATGCAGCTAGCCACTACACAGCTTGACTGAATTTCCCAGTGTGGTCCTTCAGGCCTTGCTAAAGGTCAGCATGAGCTTTTATCACTTTCTGGAGATCATGCCACTCGACTAAAAACAGACAAAGGAACTGTCTGCAACAGTGCCATGCTGCAATGCAGTCTTGTGCAATGTCATGTCTCTCAGTTCTTGGCAGATTCCTCTTCCCCAAAAAGATCCCAGAAAACTATACTGTGAAAAAGGCACAAGGATGACAAACATTCACGAGTTTTAAGCTAAGCAGCTTGGAAGCGTCTTCTGTTTAACTAACACAGATGTGCACATGACAAATTGCAAACACTGCTGGTAGCAAGTGGGTCAGATCCAGCCTTCGAATAACAAAGGAGAAATCCTCACAAGTGTATCTAAGAACATTTACTTTTCAGAAGAGGTATCTATACTCAGAAATATGGAATGCTAATACAGTATATTACAGAATACAACTTTCATGTTACATGAAGATCCAAAACTCCGTCTTTGTGTCAGGATGGGTGAGTGCCAGCCTTGTGAGCTTCATTAGCTAGCAAGGCTCTCCATGCTTCTTGCAGGGTAAGTACCACTTCATTTCCTCAACCTCTGACAACACTCGTTTCAGGGACTATGTTGATCTTGTCTCATATCCTCTAGCACTTAAACAGGTAGCACACCATCTTTAGAGTAAAACACGCAGTGAATAAGCACTGATCAGGAAACATTAATATCTGTCTTTAAAATCACAGGTGACCTCCTGCTAGAGAGTTTACGAAGGAAAGAGGAGAATCTGCCAGTGAAATATTGAAAATTTAATCAGCATTTGAGAATTTTCAAGTGCAGGTTTCTTCTGAAGAATTTAAGAATACAAGACCTTTTTTCCCAGACTTCTTCTGAAAGATACTCCATTGACTCAATGCAAAGCTACTGCACACACAACTGAGAGATCTCTCCTATGACCATGTCCCAAAACCAACTGTCCCAAACTAAGTTTTTGCAGACTTGAGTTCTCTTAAAATATGTAGGTCCCAGTATCACAAGCCTTCTAAGCTTTTCTTCCTGTCATTGTAAAGCACATCCCTGATGTTTTACGTATCTCTTATTGCCAGAGAAGATGGCAACATAGAAATAGCAGCAACAATGCAGTAGCTTATTTTAATTGTCTCTCAACACAAAAGGGAACACATTTTAAAGACTGGATAGAAGTGCCTGCAGCTATCCAGCTTTGCAGTTCCAGATCTCCTTTTGAGTCACATGAATTCTTCAAGCCAGTCAACTGTCATGAGCATAGTATAATGTTTCTCAAATATTCTTCTATCATAAATCTAATATCTTAATTTCAAGTTCTGAAGTCAAATAGTTATTTACACACATTTAAGGACAAAGAGGCCTTTTGAAAACTGAAACCAATCGAACAGAAAGAGAATAACCTTAGAAAAACAGCAGACTAAAGCATCATAAAATAATCATTAAAAAAAGCCCCAAATACCAGATAAGAGAAAATAATACAAAGGTTTGACAAAATTATTCAGGGAAAAAGGAACAGGACTTTTCTTTTTAGAGAAAATTTTGACATTATTCAACTTGTATCACTTTTTCTGTTAACTTTATGCACAAACAGCAACTAGTTAGAAGTGCACAGTTAAACCAGGCCCTTAAAAACAAGAATTTTCTGAGCCTTTTTAGAAGGCCAAGCCAGAATCAAGATTGTGCTTTCTGTCATGTTTTTCATGCTTAAGAGACCAAGCTTGGCACTTGGGAAACCTTGTGGTTCCCTGGCACATTACTTACTTAAGCAGATATTTGTGTGAAGGACTGAAATTCAGGGAATATCTATGACAGTTTATGGATCCACTTGCTCCCATAATTTGAGGAAAAGCCCATAAAAGTTTCTGTTTCAGTAACCACTGAACAATTACTGCACTGAATTTTCAAAAGTTCCTCAGTCACTCTGAAAACAGGTTTTTTAATTTTAAGTCATAGATACTCCAGATATTTTACTGAATATTTTCTTTTGAAGAAGGCTGGGTTAAGAAAAAAAGATGTTGTTACTATCAGACAGCAAATTTCCTACAATAAAAGCACAACATCATTAAGTGACAAAAGGGGTTAACTTATCAAATCCCATTAAACTATAATCAAGGGCCTCTGTATTCAGCTTATGCCCTTGCTTGCATTTGTCAAGGGATGATAACAGACGGCTTACAAACTCTCTTCTCATTACTAATTCATTTTTTCACACACCTGTTAATTATTAGCAGCACATAATTATTAACAAAAACCATGCATCAAAGAGGTTATTTAGATATATTGTCACCTACATCTGATTTATGCCAGTGGAGAAAACCATAAATATATTACAATGTGAATATAAAATTGGGGGAGTTTAGGGGGTGTGGACAATGACTTGAGGGGGAAACTGGGAGACAGGCTTTTTTTTGCACCTTTTCTGTTTTTTCAAGTGCAAGTTAAAATTATTTACTAGGCAAAGCATTTTCTAGCTGTGCTTCCTCAGTCTGGATCAACATTGTGAGACTGTGGTTGTTAAAATTTAGTAGAAAAGGAAAAAAAAAAATCATAATTCTAGGGTTTTGATGCTTGTACCTATAAAGTGTCTGATACTGGCATTAGAAAGCAAAACAAACCACACAACACCACAAAGAACAAGAGATTTTAAGTCCAAAGGTCTGGACAAGCTCCAGCATGGATAGTTAAATTCCATCCATTACCTTCATGAAGTTTCAATTCCTAATAATGTTCTCGGTGTCTCATTGTAGCAGGCTGCTGCAGTGGTCTCTGCTTAACATTGCCTCAAAGCAATACAGCAAAGGCAAATTCTGTAAAATCAGTTATAATTTCTATAAAGAGCACATGGTGACCCAGTTATACTGCCTAAGATCCCTGCCATTTATAAAAGCACTGCAGAAAAAGAAAAGGCATTTTAAATGTAACTGATGGCTATTCATCTTAAAATACATCATCTTGTCAGGAACTTATGAAAACACATAAAAAGGGCAACACGCTGACAAAAGAAACATAACACAACATTTTATCTCCCTTTGTAGACTTGCACAATGTCTCTCTCCCAGCTTCATTGCCTAACAAAATTTTAGGCAAGGCTTTCAGAAAAGGAATTAAGTTAAAAATCACCAACCCCATGAAAACTAAGTGGCCAAAGCATCTAATTAAAGTGGACCAAATTCTCACTCTTTGGGGAGGGAGAAACTTTAAATCAGCAGTGAATGAATGTGATCTGACAGAGCTAGACATATGCAGTCACCTTCCTGGAGCACCAAAGATCAGATTAGAGCTTCTTAAGAGTGAGAGCAAGACATCCAAGCAAGAAGAACCCACCATCTATCAACAGTGACATGGAGATGAATTTGAATCTCAATATTTGAAACACTGTGTAGGAGACTGGTAGATCTTTTCTCATATCTGCATTTATTAGTAGGTACTTAAAGCACTCACCATTCAAATCATGCTTTCCTGTCTGTCCTTTCAAAAAGGGACTCAGTATTTTCATTTAAGTCATCACTATGCACTAGAGTTTTGGTTAAACATCACATCTAAAGTCTGATTAAAAGCTTCATTCTACCATTGTGTAAAATCAGATCAACACTTTTCTAAACATAGCTAAATTAGTGAGCAAAAATTGTCAGAAAGCAACGCATTTTCAGTAGTGTTTTCACAGAAACACAAAGAATTTCACTGGTTAAATTCAAAATTTCAATATAAAACCTCCTCCATTTTTTATATGCATCATTTGATAGCCATACACTATAGAAACAGAGAATCATTTAGGCTGGAAAAGACCTTTAAGATCATTGAGTCCACTATTACTGTAAGGAGACAAAAGAAAAGATAGTCTTGCTGTCACAGCTATCACCACACTTTTACAAACAAAACCAGAAATCTCCAGAAATTTGATGTTACAGGGTTAGTTTTCCTTCCAGTCCTTTCAACTTCCTCTCAACAGAACTTTTAAGCTCACACTTGGTGCTATGTAACCATTTTCAGATGGTGTCTGATCACAGGAGAGCAAGTTCACCACTGTCCACATGACACTGTGTGAAGGTAACTAAGAGAAGTGTTGTGCTTAGAAAACTGGAAGTATGCCATTATTTCATCACTCCCTGCTTCTCTGGCCTTAGGGCTACTCATATTCATCAGCTGTAGCTGTCTACAGGAAAAGGTAATTAACTTCTGATTTTTCAAAGACACTGTAAGAATTCAGAGACATAAGAAATTCAGAGACATAAGAAATTCAGAGACATAAGAAATATTTTTTTTGTGGTTAAAATTTCAATTGGAGTATTAAATTTGGCAGCCAGGTTTTTAACTGGGTGCTGGTAATACTAAGTTTTATTGGCAGCTGAATTGCTTCTCTTGTTTTTAGCCCAAATCCTTTCAGATTAGACAGCTGTTAGTGCAAACTAACCCATATATAAAAATTCAAGAGTGCAAGGATTCATCTGTAGGAAAAGTAATCAACATTAAGAGAGAAGATACTTTCTTTTTAAAAAAAGTTAATCCAAGACATAGCTCAAAGGCCCATGCGAACCAAATCCCATGCCTCCATAGTCAGCTTCCTAAATACCCCCTCATCTCAAAAAGAATGTACAGAACATTATCTGCTGCCAAAAGCTGAGTGCTTTCCTTTCTAGTCATTTGTAACGCAGTTCCGTAAGGTAGTGTGGTGCTGAATATTAGGATAGTTAATGTTCCTTGTTGAAAAAAGAACCAAAATCCAGTCTTACATAGCACAAATAAAGGACTCTTTTGCCAGTCTCCAAAAGGGAAGAAGGAAAGACCGTAAATCAATTCTGTTTTTACACTAAACAGTGTCAGCAAAAAATGGACATCACCACAAAATTAGAAAAAAAATATACTGCAAAATAATAACAGTAAAAGAAAACCTCTACTGACCAAGCATCTCTTTTTCATAAAATACCCCTAGGTATATTTAGGGGTTTTTTAAGATGTTCCTATTGTAGTGTTAAGGAAAACTGAAACATACATATTTTTTTCACTTATCTCTTCTACATGAAGGGAATGTGTTCATTCATTAAAATCTAACTTACAAGGGCAAAAAAAGTTTAAGAAATTAAAACCTCCTCTTTGTTCAAAAGCCTTGCCAGTTCCTGTTCTTAACATTTTATTTAAGTAAATCACTAAGTAGTAGGTGTTAATAAAATTACACATGATAAAATGACTATTCTTTTAAAATCTGATCTGTAATAAATTTTATAAATTCTGATTGCTAGTTATTCAAGCCGTCAAAGCTTTGCCAACAATAGCCAGCAGAGGTCTATTACTGAAGTAGTATTAATATAGACATCATCACCAATTCAAAGCAGATAATAAAGGACTGACACATTTATTATCATTATTAATTAACAGTTTTCTGAGATGGAATTAAATCAATATGCTGCTCTGATATCATTTTAACTAGTTATGCAAATCAAACATTTAGAGCCCATGAAAGGATATAAATGCCATTCAAAATTCACTTCACACTTATTACTGTAATATCAGAACTTTCAGGCTTTGCTAGTAAAAAAAGGACTTAATGCTCATTTAATTACACTCAGACATAAAGCTTATGGAATGAAAGTTGAAATAGCTGATTAGTTAGGAAGTCACAGTAAGGCTATAACACTAGGGATAGACAATGAGATAATAATGTGAAAATGCAGAGCTTTTGCTCAGAGTTGTTCTGGCAGATCCTATTAAAAAGAACAATGACATGTGTAGGAGAAAATGTTTTAAAATTACAAAGTTGAAGAATCTTTCCTAAAGCTAGGAGAAAAAAAGAAATCATTAGTTGTCACTTATACAAATAGCAAAACGCTATGTTAAATCATGTAACATTTTTTCCTAATTATGCGATTACAATATTTAATCTTTTAGATGTGAAATTTTAACTATTTCTCTGCATAAACAACAACAGTAAAGCACCATCTTTGTCAGAGTAAGATTTTGATACACTTGCTAGCAGAGAACTAGCAACGGCCAGTGTGGCAAAGGGATCCCGACTGATGCCACTGGAGATGACAGCCTGACGGACTGAAGAGCCTACAGTAAGGTCAGTGTTGAGACCGGGCTGGCTAGCAATGGCAAGCCCTTGGCTAACCTCACTGGCCAAAAGTGACCAAGTTCTAGTCAAGCCCTCCGTCACCAAGGAAGAAAAGCATCTCCAAGAAGCCCTCATCACGAGGCAAATCAAAGGTGGCTGATAGACAGGAAAAAGATCCAGGAGTCTTTTGATCATGTGCGTCTTTGATTTTTGGTGTTGTGCATCATGCACAAGAGCACTGTGTATGGATGTCATTTCACCAGTGCAAAGTACCATCCTTCACTTTATCCACAGGAGACTTTAATAGGGTTCCTGGCAGCTCAGGATCTCACAAACGCTACGCAGTCTGCAGTGTAGAAGACACCAAGAAATCTTGGGTTTTGCCTGTTCACTGTGAATATGCATCAAACCATTACATTTTTCAAAATTATTGGGGGATCTTGACTAGATTCTTCCCATAGATGTTAGCCTCTCAGCTTTGCTAACTGCACACCTGCCTAACTTTCACAAGACTACATTGGGCTTAGAGTTTAATATGCAATTTAATAAGACTGCAGGAGAGGAAGTGACAGACTTCTCACTTAAAGCAGTGTCTAATTTTATCGTGTTCACAAAACAAAAGCTTTGCAACCCGGGAAGATTTCTCCATTGAGGTCTGTTCCATACTCCAGGGAAATGCTCAGCCTATGTCTTAAAATGAGCAGTTGCAGACCAGATTTATTTGCTGGAAAGAAGGACCTTTTGCTCACTCTCGCAAAGTAGAACTTCAAGGCTGAGATAATGTTTTTAGGAGTCTAAAAGGCTGGATCAGAAAGGCAACAGGCTATTTCTACAGAGGAAGGTTACTCAGATCTCATTGTCCAACACTATTTATCATGAAATAGAAAGTAATCGAAACAAGCAAAAAGGTTTGAATTTTATGAAAGTGGTACAAAAGCAACTTGCAAGATTCCTACCATTAATTATCTCAGTATCTAGGTAACTGAAAATACTAGACTTGCTAAATCATCTGACATTAATCGGTAAAGCGAGGGCAATCACGTTCTATCAAAGGTAAGGGTATAACTGAAGTCTAGTCTCCACAGTCTTTCCTGACTCATTTTATGATTAACAAGAGGCCTCACTAGTACCTAGAAGAAAATTTAGACCTATGAACTGAAGATAAGCGAGTTAGCATTCTTTCACAGAGGAACTCATTCTGGTTGACACATCACAGCATTTTGTAGTAGGCCAGATCACTATCTTTCAAATTTACAGGGACAAAAAAATTCCCTTTTTGCACTGTCCGTTCTACAAAACCAGAATATGCTATCCCACGATGAATCGTGTTTTGCGCCCCGCTTCAAGACATATAGTTTAAGCACTAAATAAGTATCCAAACTGCAGGTCCGGAGTGCGCTCACAAGCCTTAATACCTGCTCACTAACCTTTTCTTCTCTCCCCAGCAATACTGCAGCAGGAGAAGTCTGTCAAACATCAGTAAAACTGTCTGATATCCAGGATCAGTTATCAGGTGAAGAGTGCACTACAGACAGGAGGAAGTGGGAGCAACCTGGCAGTGCTCCTTTGAGAACACAAAGCCTCCTAGACAACATCCATCCTTGATAGCATGTAATTAGAGTATTTTACTTGCCAATGATCTTGGTTTTCAAAATTATTTGGTTTAGATGAGACCTTCTTACCAAGGCATTTCTTAAAGACACCTGCCAGAGCCCCCAGAAAGACTGGTATAAATGTTTGCTGGCTTGATCTCTAATGTGGAATGGGAAAAAATTCTTCAAAATCTGCACCTTGTCTCCACTTTGAAAGTATATCAATAATTATCTCAAAAGTTAAAATTATTAACAGCTGCTCACTTTGGAGGTAGTGAAAAGAGAAAGCTTTGCACCATACGAAGAACTTGGAATAGCTGGGTAAAGTCTTACCTACCTTTAAAAATGCCATCAGTCCTACAACACAGACAGTCAAGCGATAGCACCTTTGTGACAAATACTTTATGTCTATTGCCCTCAGCTCTCTAGTGTCACATAGCAGCTCAAGAGGAAGAAACAGTTTGTCACCAGAAAGGCTGATGCTGTGCACCGCAGTGTTGAGATGTAACTGGGCTGGGCAGATGTTGCTAAACAGAAGAGCTGTCAACTAAAGCTCTTCTCTGAAAGTAGGGAACCAAGCAAATAGACTATTTTGACTGCAGACCCATTACGCAAGTAAATTCCAAATTACCCTCATAAGTCATAAAGAAGCACTGATACAACCATAGCTAGCAAGCCCAAAATAAGGATGAAAAGGGGGGGGGGGGATTTCTCAACTTGAAAGAACATGATGCAATCAGAGTAAACTGTGCTGCTCCAGCCTCTTTGCTGAGCTTAACACAGTATAGTGTCTGTCGAGATGCAGTACAGCAGAAGGAATGGTTTCACTCGAGTATCTATGTGAAACTGTGAGCTGGTAGAGGGGGAAAAAAAAATCTTGGCAAGTATGGGGAATATCTTCCTCAAAATTCTGTTCCATTTCAATGTGATATTTCCTTTAACAGTCCAAGAAACAGAAGAAAGACGGAAAACACAGCAAGAATGGGAATTTGCAGGAAAGTAGATCGCCAATACACAATATAGGAATCTCACTGAACTATTTATTTCTCCCACTTTCATGTCAGAAAAAGAGAGGAATGTTTTTCTCTCAGCTTACTTCTCTTCAAGGCAACTTTCTCACAGAAAACTGGCATTGGAAATACAGTATTCTCCACACAAGGTGAAAACTTACGTTGTTATTTCTGCAGGCTTTAATCTTGCAAGTTCCTGTTAAAACAAAATCAGCAGGGTGGGAAAAACAGGAGTTGAATTTTACCTGGAAAGATAGCAGAAAGCGTACACACAGTGCAACAATATTACATAGAAAAAACACTGCAAGGGTTTTTTTTATTCACAGTGTCCCACTCAGTTCACAATAAAATAGGATATTCGCTATATAAATACAAGCAAATACAGGCATCACTGGCACTGAAGAACTAATAGTCTTTGTTTAAAAAAAAAAAAAATCCACAAACCAAACATACACTCAAAAAAACCCACCCCAGAATCCAAAAAGACAGGCAAACAAAAAACCTCAAAGGACCACAAAGCTGTAACTCTCAACTCTAAGAATCCCATTCAAATAGCTATCACTTCTGCACACAACAGTAGATTCAACGCAAGTGAAAGAGTGTTTTATTACAAAAGCTTCTCTAAGCTAGAAGGTCAAGCTGAAACCCTGCTTAGGTCAAGAGACAATGAAAGGCCAGATCTCTTCCTATCACTCAGGTTTCATTCTAAGACTATCACTCCCGGAGTAATCATTCAGCTTATCTGGTGATTCTTAGGGGGAAAAAAAAGAAAAAAAAAAAAAAAAGGCCCCAAACTGGAACAAATCGGAATATGCTTTGCCAAACATTAAAGTATTAGTGGAGCTGAATACCAAACATGGCAACTACTATTCGATATCTATCTAGATTACTTGCAAGCAAAGTAATTTTCTTACATGAATACTACATTCATTGAGCAGGAACAAATCAAAACAAATCCTCCCCTCCAGCTCCAAATGAACCCCACAAGCCTTCTCTTCCCTCCAATCCCAATCCTTCAGGCAAAACTGAAAGGTACAGAAAAAAGACACATGCACAAGCTCAAAAATTTAGCAAGCTACTAACCAAAAATAACATTACTGAAAAGATTTTTTAAAATCAGTTTTCTCTCACAGTAGTCATAAAATAGCAGATACCCTAACCCCCAAGAAAGTAACACAAAGCTTTCATCCATAGTGTATCTTCCAAATTAAATGTGTGATTCTTGCAAGCTACTCAGAAAGACATTTTAAAAAATAAATAACACACTTTCATATATTCAGATGTCCAATTACCAGATGCTGTGATGATCAGTCTGTAAAAGAGAGAAAAGAATTCCTGAAAGGAGGACAGCTCAGAAAGAGATTGTTCATCAGCCAGTCAATCTGTCAAAGAGTTTAAGGCACTACTTCTGAACTGCTAAGATCTGTCCAAGTAATTTTAAATACGGACACTGAATTTCATCACAGTATTTATGGGTATTCTCAAAAACTTCATTAAATATCAACTGCTTAGCATGCTTGCTATCCTTGTTAAAGTCTCATCAAATCAAATCCTCTAGAAGAAATCATAGAACACTCACCCATACTCTCTTGAAATCCGAAAAAAGTTCACAATTAGCTTTCCAAACGCAGCCTTCTGTGATGACCAAGATCTGTTTCCCTTGCTCAGTCGAAGCAGTGATCTTTCAGGAAACTTAAGTAAAGAATCAGTAATGACAACAGGATTAATTGAGTAAAGAAACCAAGAAATTATTCATTTGTAAGACAATGAAGAGAAAGCCAGAAGGCAACAGAAACTAACCTGACACAGAGGTGAGAACAAGGAAGTAGGAACAGGGAGAAACAGATGCAGGAAGGTAGAGAGGTGAAGTGTGAAGGAACAAAAACCTTTCTGCTTCACTGTGTCTATTACATTAAACCGCATTCTAAATTCTATGAGAAGAGTTGACAAGTTTTTGTCTGCTGTTAACAAATATATGTGAATTGACTGGCAGTACATATCCCCTTTTGATCTTTTTCCTGCACCCAACCAACCTGAAGTTCAGCCAAGGAGTCATGCATACCATCGTTACAGTCCCTCCAGTAATATATCCATTACACAGACCCCAACTCTGATAAAGAAGCATGTAGTGATGCAACCTTTCATTACTCGCAATTTTCTTTAAAAAAAATTAAATAAGAATTGCAGTTAGTTATCTGTATGTGTTTGCAATTGTTTGCAATTGCTGCGAAGTCAAGATGACAGAGTTTGGCTAAGCCTCAGGGAAGATTTCCAATCAGGTAGAAGACTTCAAGATTTTTTTTTTTTAAAAAAAACACTATACGTTGCATTTACAGGGATGCAAGTTTAATATTTCTTTATTTACAGTTGTCTGAAACTTCAGAAAGGGCATTAATTCCAAGCATGATCATCTGTCTCAGCAGTAATGTCCAGGCTGTTCCCCGAGAGATGCTGCAACATGACTCAGTGCTACACGTTACCTGCCCACTCGGGATGCCAACCTGGAAACCACTGTAGGGCTGAAAGCGACCTTAACGATAACAAGGCATTATCATTAAGCATTGGTCAACTCTGTACAGCAGCTCTGCCCTAGCTATCATTTAGAACATCCTTTTTTAGGTATTAATGCATTTCTCCCTTCTTCCTCAAATTAAACACAAGCCAAACCAACAGTATTATTTCACTTATGTTTCACCTTGAGTAACTATTTGATACGACAACGTGACTTAAAATAATTCCCTTTATAGTACTGCAATCCAGAGAAGTAAAGCCAGCAGATATACCGTTTCATGATTATCGATGAGTACATTTGCCTGGATTCCTGTTCCTTAGATTATCAAGCAACTTAATGTAGTAAAGCCCCAAGGTCACCTGAATGCCAGTACCATAATCCTTGTTTCACAGATGGGGAACCGAAGCATAGGCAGGTTAAGTAACATTCCCAGGGTGCAAAAAAAGAATATACATAAAGGCACAGCATCAGCTTTTCATTTGTGATATCATAACAAGAGGCCATTTTCACACAGAAGAATCAGATTATTAATGTAATTCTAGGGAGTAGTTAGTCTTCTGATTCCTTACATAAATTTTAATGGTACAGGCACTTTCTGGAGTCTGTGACTCCAGCTAGATTATTATTAGTCCTGCTTTAGTAAGGAAGCAGCAATATGATTCTTCCTTGACAAGAAATACCAGCATAATTTATTGCATTATTACTCCTCTGAGCTGAAAGCAATTAATTACCTCCAGCAGGATGCACAAGTGAAAATTCATCAGAGAAATGTGATGAAAAATGTACCCACCGCTTTAAAATAATAGGTGCTTAATGGTTTTTTGTTTGCTAGCTAATCTAAAGCATCTTATAAACGACTAAGGATTGGTTATCAGTTGCAAAAACAGTTTTTCCTTCCTTATATTATTCTATCATCCATAATATTAGAGGAGAGGAAGAAAACACTGCCACATTCATAACCTAAAAACACAGATTTTTTTTTTTCCCCCTTTAGAAAAATTGGTGGCATGTTTGTATGTAGAATATGCATGGATTTATGTTGGTAGCACTTCTTTTTTTTGTACATCATCAAATGTAAACTAACAGTTTTGCTGGAAAAGTTGGCAAAGTTATTCGGCACTTGCAGAACACAGAACATTCCCATGTGTGAAATGCAAAGCATGGCTGAAAGAAAATAAAAATGAAGCTCACAAACACAACAGACTATTTCAGAAGGCTAGTATACTTAAGTATCTATATATGCAGACATTCCTTTAGGTTTAAAGTAATGGGAAAACAACAAACAAAAGTCTGTTTTATGCTAATATATTGGGCGTGTACATTAAAGATAGACACGGAGCTAAATTCATTACACTTATTTCTGCTTTTCAGAATTATTCACATCTGTATGATTCGGTAATTGTTTTTTCTATAAAGTTATTGGAGTAATTTTGCTCTGTATATTCCCGATCAATTCCTCCTCTCAAGGGCACAGTTGAAAAGTGATATTTGAAAACGGTCCTTGATAGATTGCATGGTTAGTCAGCAGCAGAGACAAACAACCTAATCCAGCGCAAATTAGTTCAGCTGCCAGCAATAGTTTTATACAAAGATGTAAATTATGTTGTCAAAATCAGTCGCTTTCTAGCTTGCTGCTCAGCTAACAAGAAACCACTTTGGCTGATAAAGATGAACGCTAAGCTTTTCTCGCTTACAAATTTGCAAATCTGCCACTTCAGCATTCTGTTAGCCACAAACAAAACAGGCCCATATAATTGCTTCCTTTTTTCTACACCGGTATTTCTCTCTCTTCTATTTCTCTACAGAAAAATACAAATAAAAATCATAAATACAATGTGAAAAGTGTAATGGTCTTGAAAATATTCTTTTAAAAATGGCAACCAGGACAGCCACAATCAGCTACTTTTAACAGTTCCAGCACAACTGTAAGACATGATACTCCGATACAAATAACACCTCATCACACCAATAGTTTAGGAGATTTACTGTGCAAATGTGGCATTTGCAGAACTTCCGAACACAGCATAAATGACTTGATAAAAGGAAAATACACGCATCTGTTTTAATGTAAGCTGAAGTGTCTTTGCTACTGCTCTGGTTGACAATGGTCCATCTATATCTATTACTTTGCATGTTCGTGTTAGGAGTAGAAAATATATATGCTACTATTACACCAATCTACCCACTTTAAATGTAAACTAGATAGATCTAACATTTGTATGAAAATAATAATGCATTATAACTGTAATTATATCCAGTGTAAGTCAAATAAATAAATTATAAATTACAATTACCCTTTAAAGTTGCTAGCCATACTATTTGCTTTAAATTAATTGCAGGTGCTCCTGAATGTTTTATTACAGCCCCAAAGTTGTATATTTCAAAGAACAGTACAGATGATGCCTGTTTATTTGTTAAATTAAGGCTTTGTTGGTAAAATTACAGCTTAATTAATATTATGGGTACTGTATAACGAAATAGTTTACCTTGTGCATAATTTATTTCTACATGCATATCTCAGTACAGACCCATTACAGCTCTAAGGCAGCTAAAATAAAATATTCCTCCTTTGCTGGCATTTTTCTAAATAGCAGTTCACTAAATCAATATTATTCACTTGGTATTTTTAAAAGCAGTGTATCTTAATAATTACACAGCATTAGAGTAGGCAATAATTTCACTTGCTAAGCATATTAAATTTAGCAAACCATCAGTCAAATAGTTTGCTCTTCTTCAGAATTTGTAAGCAGAGAGAGGGAGAGAGTTTGGAACCATGTTACTTTGGTATAAATGTCACATACAGTTTAAGACTCTGTATGTGACTCCCTGAGCAAGCACAGCACCATATATCTTTATTAGTTTCACTGGTCAGTGCAGTGACCAGTTGTTTATACTCATTACGCAAGACAAGGTGAACCATTTGGCACAGACCACAATCACGGCTAAAAACATATGACTTTGCAGAAAATAAAAATGATGGAAAAGGCTGCCCACAGTGCTGTATATACATACTACCAGAATAACATTATTTATTTATTTTAATGCTGTTTCAGGCTTTGTTTCTCACATATGCCAAGGCAAATCTTTTTCAGTTTGATTTTTTTCTTGATTTAATGTTATTGTTGTTATCATCATCATCATCATTTCACTACTATTCAACAATAGAGGCGAGGAGGAAGAAATATATTAGTTAAACCAACAGAACAATAATCCACCAAGCTAGATGGATGTTTGTGGATTTTTGGTTTTGTTTCTTTTTTTAAAATACTACACATAAACCACTGTTCATTGAGGTTTTTTCCCCCTCACAGAACATATTCCCTTACTCAGTGATTGGAATGTAATCAAATGGTGATATACTGATGGAAATTCATTAAAACAAATTAGACATTAAGCTATTTTTTCTTGCATTATTTTGATTACTGTATCTTGTACAAGCATGCACATGCATTTCTTTCACTATACATCACACAGATGCAAATTAATATGTCTCAAAAGGGAGAAAATATTTGGTTCTTTTTCCCACACTCATCTGTATTGATACCTCAAGATAACCCAAAATATAGTCTAAATTGTTCTTCCTGAAATAAGACAGCACACCTGTGCCCAGGTGTTAAGAAGGTGGAAGGCCATGATCAGAATAAGGAATTAAGGATGCATAAACACAATTTTCTCTTTCAAAATCCCTGATAAACCAGCCCTGATATTTAAAAGAAAGTATCTTCCATGCCAGTCGACTGATGTTCATCCATAGTCACAAGGATAGAAGCAAATCTGATAATAGCCATGTTTCAGGGATTTTTCCTTCCTGATGCTGAAAATGAGAAGATTAACTGCAGGGAAGACTAAAGAGTAGATACTGTTGTGTCTGGGATAATCTCCTTATGGTATGAGAGGCAAGAAACAGGAGTACGGAGAAGACAATAGGAGCAAAAAAAACAGAGAGGGAAATTAAGCCAAGTTTGGAGGGAAAAATAACAGATTAAGATGAAGATTTAAAAGTGCATGGTAGCACTCAAGAGTCAAGTTTGGGGGCAAAAACTGTTCAAGCCAGGAGACACAGCAATTCTAGAGACACTTGAAATACAGTGTATTTACATTTAGGAGGTGTGCAAGTTAAAGGTTTCCCCAAGAATATTATAATATTTCCCATCCCATAAAACCAGCAATAGCTACTTGCAGAAGAACTGAAGCCTCAGTTTGCCATGCTATACTCAATCAGTATCCTATAAAACTAGAAGAAAATCTTAATGTACCAAATTAAAACATCTCAGAATGCAGAAAAGTTGGCAACTGCTTGCTCATTCTACAACTAAGAGATAGTTGAAACCTACACCCTAGTATCAAGGTCTAAATATGGTTCCAAATTCTTTTGTCAAAATCTGATACTGACCACAATCTCAACCAAACATGCATTTATTTAACAGACAGGTCAAAAAAAAACCCCCAGAAAATAGACCAGAAACCAGAGAGCCCGTGTAACCATGGGTCAATGACTTTTTATGACTCCAGTCAAGCCAGACACAGTGATCATACCTCACAGCCTAGTACTTTCAGTGGACTTCAACTTAGCAAATTTTCCACTATTGACATCTAAAGTAAAATAGTCAATCTTTTCATTTCTCTACAAATGCAACTGGCACAAATTTCTTACTAATTGCAGGGTTCAGTAACCACTGGCCCAAACTATTAGTGATAAGATGTCTTAAAGCATAGTGGGAAAAGCCTAACCAAGGCAACCACAGAGACCCAAGTTTTTTAAACCGATCTCCCTAGAGGCTGTATTCCCAGCGTATGGCATTAACAGCTTCACAAGCCTCAGCCTACATGAAAAGACACTCAAGATCCCACCTTCCTCACATTCACATGCAAACTGAGCAAACTAAGTTATTAGGGCTTCATACAGAAATACATTTCCACAGAGACATTAGCAAAACGGTGCAGGGCAGAGGGAATCACTTCATATATAGCAGAAGTTTCACAAGAAGCTGTAGCCCAGTATTCTAAGGAGCATGTCTGTCAGAAGCATACTTGCTGTAAAAATCCAAGGCTTTTGATGATAATAAAAACAATCCTACAAAAAGGAAAAAGATTTCTCACCAAAGATGGATTATGATAGCAAGGACTGTTCTTTCACAGAGCACTAATGGTTTGCTATCCTACAGCAGAAACCTTGTCACCTGATGGTTGGAAGTGTTTGGTTTAAGCTTTGAAACAACAAAGCTCTCTAAAGAGTAATGGATAAACCAAGCTTTTTCTTACCCACTTTCTGAAACTGTCTCTTAACTTCACAGGCATTGAAGCACTCGGACTTTTATAATCATGAGGATCAACAGGTTATTTGATTCAAACAGACAGATGCTTGCACTGTTGACTATTCTCAGCAATTAGTACCTTCTTCATCAGCCACCACTGACTTTGATACCCTTAACTTTCAAGCTATTACTGCTTTATTATAGAGGAGAAGCTACAGTAAGACCACTTGCTTTAGGATTGAAAGCTTTAACATTTTGTTCCTTTTAATCTGAAGAACTGTAATTAGATCATACACCTACGTTCATACTGGAATGTTCTAAAAGCCAAAATCTGATACTTTTTAAATATGCTATTTTTTCTGTAATAAAATGTATTCAAAATCTGTACATTTGAAGAAAAAGTTTTCCTTTGCTGTTACAAGTAACATGCCTGAGTTTTCAAAGTATAAACTCTTGCTGAACCAGGGCTGCCAAGCAATGAATGTTTATACGCTATTATCAGTAGTGCTGTTTGTATATTTTACACAGCATATATTTGTGAAGCTTTTTTAAAACAACAAACTCAATTATCATGTTTTGAAAGCAAACTTTTGACAGCTGCTTGACTAACTACGTTTTAATCTCTCTAGTCAGTATGAAAGTTTTGGGGTATTTTCTCCACTTGCTTTTGTTTTCATTAGAAGGGCACTCTTAAGGGAAGATTTTCCTTTCAATCTATGCCTGCCCAAGAAGCAGTCAAGGACACAGCAGCTGCAGAGCCATATCAACTTGAGACAAAAACTGTCTTTTTAACTGGGGGAGAAGGAACACCAAGATTTTAAAATGCCTCTTAAAACGTATCATAGATAGGTTTTCATATCTTGCTGATGACCCGATTATAAGGTGTCCAAGTCATCTACAGCATTATTCAAACACATCACCTTAAGAAAGGCAGAGTGCATACCAAAGCTACTACTCAGTGAATACGTATTACAATTCTCTGACCTGTGTTTATGTCACCAGATAAGTGCTTACACACGGGTACAAACAGCCAGCTGAGATTGTTTTTCCCTTCAAGGAAAGGGGGAGGAAAAAAAAAAATAAATTCAGGGACACAGGAGAAAGGAATACTATAGAAGGTCCCATCCATATCCCCCCACACCCCCTGCTGCTTTCCCTGGGCTGTGGTATGAAAAAACAATGGCTTTTCTGAGGCACTGTGGAGACAAGGCAGCTCTGAAAAAACTAATAGCCATGATTAATGACAATGGGCTAGAGGAGAGTTGGGACACAGCCGCCACATATATCATCCTTTCCCATCAGTCTCTGCTCCTCCCTGCCCCTCTTCCTCCTACCAGCAAGGCATTATAAAAATGTCTTATCTGCTTTCGACTTTTTCTGAAATCACAGTACTGCTGAAAAAGAAGGGGGGGAAAGAGAGAGAGAGACAAAGAGGCAATAGGGTGAACAAGAAAATGGCATGTAAAATAACTATAAGATATTCCAGGGGAAAATGCACGAGCTGTAATCATTCAAGATTTCAGCAACTTGACTCTTCACATGCTGAAGCCACATTTTCAAGGTCTTATCTGCCATATGGTTCCCTGTTTGGATGATTTATTAGGTGTAGAAAGCACACTGATAAATTTTACTGCATTTCCCTGAATAGGCAACCTATGGTGTCAATAACAAAGCTCAGGCCGCTTTAATGAAAACTGTAAGCACCAAAGGGTAACCATTTATTTATGAGTCACTACAGTATTACTAGGACAAAATTTATCTTCCCTTCTCACGCACTCTGTGGAAACCAAATCTGGTCAAAGAAATAGCGATCACATCCATATGTCAGTGACTTACTAACATGTCTCCTGCACACTCAGGGCTTGTATCCAAATAAACAGTTTCCATTTAATGACTGTTTTCTCTAACGTACAAGAGGCTCTTGAGTTTTAAAACTTTTTAAAAAATACATTGGTGACAACTTTCCTATCTACAAACTATTACACAGTGTTGATTTTCTATGTCCAAGATAAAAAATAAAACCTATCAAAACTGAGAATAACCATTTCAGTGGTTTAAGCTTTAGCTGTATAGAAGTGGATCATCAAAAACACTTTGGATAATCTTGGAGAAAAGGAAGCTGAAAACAAATGGCAGCTCATAGATGCAAAATGCAGTGTTTACAGTTCCATCGAAGATTTCAGAGGATTAATAAACTGACACTTTGGCCTTAACTCAAAAGCCGTAACTCTTACAATTTCTTATGTGTAGATATCTCTTTTTTTCTTTTTAAAGGCTTTAGTTTAAAAGAACATACTGCAGTTGTTTTTCTATTCAATGTTACTTGTCTTGGGCCCACAAGTTCAGGGAACTTAAGATACCAAAACAAAAAATTTAAAACGTATAGGATATCTGGGTCTTCTTACTGCTTATAACGACTATTTGAAAGGCAAACTAAAATTCTTTGTTATTCATTCTAATGAAAATTATTAACAATTATGAAGTAATCAAGTCTGACAGGACTATTTGTCTCTCTCACACATATAGGCTCCGTCTTCTCCCCTTTAAAAAAAAACAACTAGCAAACCAAGTCACGCATCCCCATGTATTATTTGGTATGAAGATCAAGATTAGCATGAACGCAGGTGGTGAGGTTTAGGCTCCAATCACTGCGTCCGTTTTTTCCTAAAGATATGTGTAAGCATATGTGAATAATCGAACCAATTTAGATTTTGTTACCACATCACTCAGCTATTTAAGTCTGAACCCAAAAGAGCTACGCTTTCAAAGGGCAACAGTGACCACTGCACACTTCAGAGTCTTATGTTCACCTCAATACTTTAATGGTAGCTTCCAGATAGTCAACTACTGAAAACCTTGCACTCAGTGTCCACCTTTAACTCAGATACATAACAGGTTATTGGTACACACATGTCCTTTCTATTATAACTGTAAACCTATAGTGTCAATGAATAGCTTTTGGCAGAAGTCCAACTGCAAACACAAGATTTTAGTCCTTTGGAGCACAGAGCACAATGCATTTAAGGGTCTGAGCAGTTAAAAAAACAGTTTTCTACACTTTTCTTTAACCTTTGACTAGCATTGCTCAAATATGTCTATGTAAGTAATGAATGCCATGGTCCCAGTGCAGAGGGCAGAGCCACTCCAGCCCAGGTCAGGCTCTTTTACAAGGCCTGACCCTGAAGTGACAGGACACTGTGCCATGACCAATGTGTGAAACACCAAGAATGACAGAGAAGTTATGGATGTGCCCTCCCTGGAAGTGTTTGAGCCCAGGCTGGATGGGGCTTTAAGCAACTGATCTAGTGAAGGGTGTCCCTGCCCATGGCAGGGAGGGTTCAAACTAGGTGATCTTTAATGTCCCTTCCAACCCTAACCATTCTATGATAGTATTTTTTAATTAGTAAACAACATTTTCTAAACTAAGCAGCAATTTCTTTTCTGCTACTGACAAAATTCCTAAATGCCCAAATGACTAAATACACCTTTTTTTCTCAATTTAACACCTGAGCACAAGCCAGATCATGCACTCTCAAATCCTTGATGAAAACCATAACGTATATCAGCTTACTGCAGATAAAGCATCCTTGTTCCTCCCTGCCTTCTCCTCCTCATTTCAAATAAATTATTTTCGAATTCATTTTTAAGTAAAGGTGGGATAAAGAAGGAAGGACCTGACATATCTCAGTATTAAAATAATCCATCCTACATAGTCTTGACACAGGTTCTTCTGTACTTTTTTCTCCAGAAACACAGGGTTCAGCTAGTCTGTTCTATCTCATTAGTATGAAACTGCTCATAAACGTACAGCAATGCAGTTTTGGAGGCTCAGAGTGAAAATTGATGGGTCTTTTGTAGTCACTATCCAGTTCTATGACACAGCTTTGAATTCAAGAGCTTTCATACATGCAATAAACCCATCAGTCACCTTCATCCATATGCTGCCCATTTGAAAGAGCCTAACTGGAGTCTCCACATGCCTGTCTTCTCAGGGCAGTTCCCTAGAGCTGACCCTGTCCCTTATCCCACCGAGCACACAGCTCCCACCAGTCACAGACACTGACCTAGGGAGCAGATTTATCTGTGAATGAAATAACCTCCTGTCATTGCCTTTTCATAAGTCAGTTTTATGGAGTAAGAAATGGACTCCCAACATTTTCGGCCAACAATCATTTTTATTTGGCTGTCCTCTGCTGGTATTCTATATTCTTCCTGAAAGTATCAGCAGGGAAAATGCATGCCAGACTATTAGATGTAAATTGGTGGCAGGATTGTAACCTGTCAGCTGTAACTGTCCATGCATATCATCTATTAGTCTTCAGTTTCTAAAAACATCCCACAGTTTGCTCTCTTTACTCCATCCAAAATTAAGCTCTACACTGGACTGCAACAGTAATGATCTCCAGCACAATGATAGTTTTATAGTTAAGGGTGAAAAATGTCTCTAATCCTGTGTTTATACCGAACACTCTTTGGGAGCAGGAACTATATTTTTACTGTATCTATACACCAGAAAAAGGACTCCAATCCTAGTCAGAAATTCCTCAATATCACCACATTACTGATAATACATCTCTATTTCTTCAAAGCACCTACAGTCAACAGTGGAAGGGAGAGACAGCAGTCTCTCTGAAATGGAAGCGACTCAGATGCCTGCACTCTAGTTTTATATTAAATTTATTTTTCCCCACAACACCTGCCCGGTTTAGAACTATGCTTAGTTCCCATAAATTCCCATAAACAAACCAGTAGCTGAACAGCACTTCTACACAAAAACACATGTAGTTATGAACATTTTCAGAATATTCCACCAAGAGATACACCAGCACACACATTTTCAGAGCAACTAAGCTCCTTGCAAGACTGTATAACCCATCATGCATGCTCTAAGTCATATGAGCTTATCTATGAGCCTGTTTTGTAAAACTAGGTGGCAGAGAGCACAACGCCAAAGCTGCAAGCGGTCTCTTCACTCACTGTTAGAGCACAGCTTGCTTCAGCTCCACTTTAAATCAGAATTATGCTAAAACTGAATTATAGCTTTCTCCCCACACACACATTTATGCTATTCCCCATAGACTGTTTGGGTGTCAAATTTGCATAATCACTGTATATTATTTTTCAATAACCATAAAGCAGGCAAATCACCACACTGCCTGACATCCATTAGCCAATAAGTGCACAAAGTTCTTCACATTTTTCATTCTGTGGTTATTTCCACACAGCTGAACTATAAACACAAAATACACTTTTCCTAACTGTTTATAGTTACTTAGAGCATGTAATACTCTTTCTCCCCCTCATTGTCAACTTAGTTTAACATACTTGATTATAGACATACCCAAAAATATTACAGTCATGAAAAGAAGTCTACACAGTCTACACAAAGACTATGATTTTGGCTCTGCTGTTTGGGGCAGGTCCACTGCCCAACACACACACGATGTGTAATGGAGATTATAGATTTCCCAGAGAAGAAGAAACTGCAGGCTGGCACAGAGATGAAGATTTTAAAGAAGAAATTGGATAGAATGAACAAATTCATTTCTATTACACAGAAGAAACTGGTATCGTATTCTATAACGAGTACGTGGTATTTACTGCGCCATTTAAAATGTGGAAAAGAACAGTTCAAGTTTTATTGCTGTTCATTTAAAGTATCATTCTTTTCATCAGTAGCCATTTCAATTTAATTTCACTCATCTTCACCTTTGGGATCAGAAATGATGAACACAAGTCCAAATGCATTTCTGATACAAACATACAGCTTCAGAGTTTACACAGATCAAAACAACTATTGTAGTATTGTATTCAAACTATCTTACAATCACATTTAAAATCAATAGCAACACACACCAAAATACACATTTCGTACTTCTTTAATGGTTAGATTAATTTTAAAAAAATATATTTGAAGATATCTTTTTGAAGAACTAAGAAATCTAAAAAAAATTCAATTCAAGTTTATCACATAAGGAATTGTATGAACTTTGATTACATAAACTTGCTATTAAGCCTTATGGCACACACTTCTCTTCTGTACAAAGCTAGACTACTATATAGTCAAAATCTAACTACCCTTCATAAACACCTCCAGTATGTTTGAAATAAATCAGTTCGGGATGTCAGTGTGTGGACACTGTTGTCTGACCAGTTATGAAAGATCAAAGGCTGTAGTGGATAAGTGTTAAGAGCTACATGTTTTATGGAATTAATAACTTGCTTCATTCTCAATATTTCTTACATTTTTTACAACAAATTGCCTGGCTCTCAAGAAGAGTCTCGTAAAAAGAGTGAAAAGCACTCCTAAGCCTTCTAAAGAAGTTAGAAGTTGAAAATACTTTTGAAACTAGAAATTTAAACACTTATCGAATTTTACAAGTAGTACTACTCTGAATTTCTCTCATACATCCACGTATGCTAAATGGTCAATGGCAGCACAAAAACAAACAGAAGACTTTTTCCTTTAATTTTGAGCCTTTAGATAAACAGAGGATTCTCCAGTAAAGATACATTCCAGATTGTGTTGGTTCTGTGGAAGATTAAAACCTTGGATGTTACACAGGCTAAACTATAATGAACTCTAGAAACTGAAATATAGTTACTTTTGTCATTATCAATTACCTTCTAAGCCTAACAGAATTCCAATTACAAAAAGAAAAGGCAGCTAGCCAGAACAAAGAATATCCATACTTAATCTTAAAAACTAGTGGCAACTTTCATCACCACCATCATCCCGTGATCACAGTGGTCCACAAGCCAGAGAGAGGCCTTCAAAGAGCCTTCTGCTGTTGACCTAGAGCAATGTACTTCCCAGTAGAGCTAGAGCACAAACAAGATTGCATTTGGGGACTGGCAGCATGGGAGGCGAAGGAAAAGGAACACAATTCTTTCTCCTTCCATATCACAGCTGGCTGTGATTCTTGCCAACAAGATTTTCTGCCCTACATACAGTAAAAACATAGCTTCTCTGAGTGTTCACGGATGCATGATTGTACCATGGAAGCCAGCACCGACCCACTGCCAGTTCTGCACTGCTTGGGAAAAGCTGTTTCTTGAAGAAGAGTGTGAGGTAGAAGAGCCAAAGGTTTGGTTTGGATAGCTTGCCTTAAACAGGAGCTAGGAAAAAAATACAAGCAGATAAACTATTATGTAAACAGCCAAGTCACATAAAGTCATCTTCCTCTCAAACAATGTGGAATATACTACATTGTGCCGCATCAGATCCCATAAAAACATTGTCTAACATTCATTTAATGAAAGTAGGAACTAGGTTTAACACAAAATATCCCAAAATGGAAGTGCAGTAAGCAGCTATTTAAGAGCACCAAGTGGAGAACATACAACTGATGGCAATGAGGGCTGCAGGGTGACAGTATCTCAGAAGATTAATTGAAGTTCCATGGGCTAGAAAAATAAAGAGGTGAGAGAGAACGCCACACTGAGAAGTGTCTGTAACACCTCCGGAATAACCTTGTAAATCAAATATTCTTGATTTTTTTATGTTTTGAGACTATACATCAAGAATGACCTGATTGCAATTATATGGATTTCAAACATGGGCTTCTGAACGCTAGGCATCAGAAAACACAATCATTAAAGCCTGAATAGGTAAATCCTGCTACTCACAGGATTCCAAATTTTCCTTGGATGTATTTGCATATTGTTCTATCAAAGAAGTAGAGCAACATACATCTTCAAGTCCCTAAAGCACTGGGCCAGACAAAACATCCCTCAACCAGTAAGACAGAAGTTCAGACATCTTGAAATTAACAGGTATGTTGTAATGCAGAAACCATCAATGTAATCATCTTGTTTAACTGCAGGAACCATCAATGTCACCACCTTATTTTAACTGTAATTCTTTACCTAAATACATGATAGACAAATGGAAAGCACAAGTTTGTCAGCACAAGACAGACACAGACCTGTTAGAGCAGGTCCAGAGGAGGGACCCAAAAATCATGAGAGGACTGGAGCAGCTCTCCTATGAAGAGAGGTTGAGAGAGTTGAGATTGTTCTGCCTGAAGAAGGTTCCAAGGAGACCTTGTTGCAGCTTTTCAGTACTTAAAGGGGGCCTACAAGAAAGACGGAGATAGTTTTTATAGCAGGGCCAGCTGCTATAGGATAAAGGCTAATGGATTTAAGCCAGAAGAGAGTAGATTTAGACTAGCTATAAGAAAGAATTTTTTTACAAGGAAGGTGGTGAAACACTAGGACAGGTTACCCAGAGAAGTGGAGGAGGCCCCATCCCTGGAAATACTGAAGGTCAGGCTTGATGGGACTCTAAGCAACCTGATCCAGTTGAAGATGTCCCTGCTCACCGCAGGGGGATTGGACTAGATGACCTTTAAAGGTCCCTTCTAGCCCAATGCATTATATGATTTCTGTATGTTGTATCACCTCCTTAGTTCAGGAAAGTGAAATTTTCTTGGACTGGGCAGGTGGAGGGCCTATGACAATAGAAAGACTTATTTATGGCAGTTTCAATAAAACTGTCTATTTATTCACATCTATTTATTAAAGGCAGGTGAGCAAGTTGGAAAAAAAAGGTTTTACTATCAGCTCCTCCATGAACAGGCTTTATGTTTCCTTCTCCCATTTGCTGTGTTATTCATAGAATGGCTTAGGTTGGAAGGGACCTTAGAGATCATCTAACCCAACCCTCCTGCCATGGGCAGGGATGCCTCTCAACTAGACCAGGTTATTTTCTGACCATTTTCTGCTCCTCACAGAGCAACCTACCCAGCATACCATAAGCACTAAATGCCAGGACTATACAGAGACTTAACTGCAAGTCATTGACAGCACACCTCCCTTTGTATACTGGTAATTAAGAGCAATACTGTGCCTAATGTCAACGGGGTGGGGGGGGGATATATTAAAAATCAAAGCAATTGCTCTCCAAGAAAAAAAACGGGAGAGAGCTGGGAAGAGAAAAGCAAACATTTTTCCTTCACATTTGTCATTTCCTTTTCACAGTGTCTTTTCACAGTCACCTCATGTCTAGCCAATTCATTTTAAAAAAAGGGCAGTTATTATTTTTAAAATTTGCATTTTGTATTGTATTAGTCAGTATTGTATCAACCTGTATTAATTGCATTAATACTTTTTTGATGTGTTATAAAGCAATTTGCATCCACTGCTCTGCTACTTTTCTTTTATCTGCACTCACAGTGGAAATAATTAGGAGTTCCTCTTATGTTATTTCTCTTTAAAAAAGATATTTTTTCAGGCCTTAACTAAACACAATAATTGAGGGGTAAAAAAACAACCCTCTGTATAGGGTCCAATCTCAGAATGCCCTAGACAGTATTTGAGAAATTTCTCAATGTATGAAAAAAAGTTCCAAGTCACTTGAAAACAGCTGAAAGGATTCAAAATCGTAGTAGTATCTTCATTACATTTACCCCCATTTGACAAGGTTTGTAACCAAAGCACATTTGTATATATAATACTTCATTACCAATTATTCCTAAACCACTCTAACCCAGTGATTTACTCAAAAATTTTTTTTATTGAAAAGTTGAACTGTATTTCCCTTTAATAATATCACTTGTAGTGATAAAGTCTCAAAACAAGTGAACAAACTTATTTAATGATCACTATTAGATATTGTACTAATACAAAACTTTAAAGTTTTATTCAGAAATTGCACACATGAATCCTTCTAAATAGTCATTACTATTACAAAAAAGAAGAGTCAATGGCTGCAGAAATATGATCTGCATTTTCAAGGATGTTTGGAAACATTAGTTATAATTAGCAAAACAAGTATTGTCCCCATGACAGCCTTTCTTTACAAACCTTTGAATGTTTGACAAGAAAAGGTCATGTTTTGTAAAATCCTGGAAAGGTCATTCAATAACAAATCACATGAATGAAATCACAAGAGTTCAAGGAGGTTAACAGAAACACCACAGGCATTAAAGCATGTTTTCAAGGTAAACAAGGTAAAAGAAAAACAGTCTGTCTCAGCTCTGGAAAAAGGAAATAGCAAGTAGACTCTAATTTGCTACACACTGTAATTTTAAGACATTTTCTCTGCACTTGGTGGTTTAACACTACACATTATTTTTCATGTTCAACACATTTAGGGAAGGATTAACAGATAACAGAGCCAAAACATTTAAACATCTCTTCAAATAGCCTACACTGACCTTAGTAGATTCTTGCCCCTTAATCTTGTGACCAGACACTTACAAAAAAAAACCCCAAAACTTAACCTCCATCTCAACTAAATCTCAATCTTAGATCTGGAAACTTCACTGCTTGAAACTCTGCCAGCCTTTCAGCTAAACACTTTGACCTGCTTGTGACCTCCGATTTCTAGGTCTATTTTCTTCTTTACCAAAAGAACACAACATTTTTCACAGGCAGGAATAACAAAGAGTTGTTTATATAGGGTAATTTAACTACAGGATCAGTGCTGGGAGTAGTGTGATGTATTTGATCCACAGACCAAGAAAAAAAGCATTGCTCACCAGCGTTAGAGAAAAGCCTATTCAATAGTTTTCCTGGGGCAAGCCAGCAAATTGGGGTTCTTTTCATGTCTAGGCATAGAAAAAACGAATTCAGGAATGATCCCGGGTCTCTGCCTCCACAGGGTGTTAAAGCCCTGCCCTGCTGCAATTCTGAAGTTTTAAAGTTCCATTATTCTGGAGGAGAAAGGCAGTACTTAATTACATAAATTCAACATTATTCAATGGAATTTGCTACACAGGGGGAAATGTCCTCCAATTCAAAGAATTTAGAATTATCAGCTATGCTTAGTTTATCATCATTACACTTGTGTTTTCATTTATGACAGGCTATTTGCAAACTGTAATTTATTATGAACCTCTTTATGAGATAAATTTAACAGGCCCAGACCTGTGGACCACCTAAAATTTACATGTTGACTGGCAGCAGCGAGTCTCATAGGAGAGGAAAAAGTGTGCTGTGCACAGTGAACTGTCTCCCAGGAAGATACTGTTCTAAACCTACTACAGATTCAGAATTTCAACTTAGCTTTATCATCAGTTCAAGAAAGTCTGAAAGCACTAAAATTCCATATTGATATCATTAGTTACCCCCTTACGATGTGTGTCCCTCCCTTTAAGGTCTACATATTAGCAATACATTTTCCATTGTAAATGCAGATACCAACAATGTAGACAAAGAAACAATTTAAAATAATCTTTTTTTTCTACCAAATGAGCTTGATACTAGAGCTGTCAATCCAAGCAGCTTGGCGCTTCCATCACCCAAGCTGAATAATCAAGCTGAATGTTGTATTTCATACTAGGAGAAAGCCACGATTACATTCAGTTCATCCCTTCTTGGAATGAACAACAGATAGCACTTGCTATTCCCAGCATAAAGTAAAAAAAAAAAAAAGAGCTTGACTTTCCAGAAACCTACAGACAAAGGAAAGCTGGCTGACCTCCATGCACCACCCAAGCAAGGCATCAAGCTTTACAGAGAGACTGTAGCTAATAACAAAATGCTTACTTGTTGAAGTTTCTGCTCAGCTAAACCTGTTTAGGGAAAGTGATCTAGCAGAAAAGCAAATCTACTAATAAGCAAATAAGTAAATTGGATCTCTTTTGGTTACAGCATTCCTCTCAACTGGCTTATCATGCCACAACACTAACATTTGCAAGAGAGCAAAGAGGAGAGCAAGTGTTACGCAGCCTGAGTGCGCTTCAGACCACGGTGCTTTGGTCCTGTTCTTCTAAACAGGAATGCTCCTCTGCAAGAGAAGGTTCCTCTTTAACATCCTGCTGCAAAACTATTCCAGGAAAAGGAGCAGAATGGATGCTACAGGAAGCACAGAAACCTCATCAGCTGTTTGATGGTCAAGGAGTTGGTATCACGTTTGGACATCTGCCTGAGCCTAATAGCATGAACCGCCATCAGCAGACACAGCATTACCAATACAGAAATACAACCTTGAAAATTATTTCCAGGTGAAGTCATGGCAGTCAAGAATCAAAATATTAAATATTAAAAACAATCAGGAGTATTCCAAAGACACTACTAATTAGTGTTAATTTTATGCTGCATGAGTTTTTGCATCCATGAGTACATAGAATATGCAAATAAAAAAATCAGGAAGAAAAAGGATATTGTTTCCTAGAGGATCATCAAAATTACATCTAGTCTATATGGGATTCTCAGTCTATGT
Organism: Trogon surrucura; assembly: GCA_020746105.1. Taxonomy (NCBI): domain Eukaryota; kingdom Metazoa; phylum Chordata; class Aves; order Trogoniformes; family Trogonidae; genus Trogon; species Trogon surrucura. The sequence continues at coordinate 24,515,362 of CM036621.1, read as the reverse complement.
TCACTCAAGGTAGTTTTTCATCTTATTTCAGCACTACTCACATGCTGTCAAAATGCCTTTCATTCTTCACTACAGGACAACCATACATTTCATTCATACATTACTAAATATTCCTATTTTCATATGTGACTGCTTCACAGTATGGGCCTTACACCATTCTTCAGAAGCCTTTTAGGAACTGTGCAAGAAGTATTCTCTGATATATGGTCCAGAGCTAAGATGTTACAGAGTCATCATTATTTCGGCTTTCAGGGTTCATGCATTACCTTTTCCTACCAGCTAGAGTTTTGCCTTTTTATTTTGAAGAGTTCAAAAAGAACTAATCTAGAAATGCTTCTTGTCCATTAGTGCTATTGTTTCTTTAAAAAGCTATACCCGTTTGTACTATGACTGATCAAAATGACTATCAGAAACAAGACACCTCATTTTGTCTTTCTTGCCAACTATTTTAGCTTATTTGCCATGAGCACAGGGTATAATTAATATCACACAGGAGCCAGCATTGTCATTTTTCAAATCATTTCCCTGGAAATGTTCTACACCTCTTAATGGCCCTGCTAATGCTGTAGCTGTCATGTTTTGGACAGCTGCGCTTTTACAAGACAAACTCAGCTGCGCCATGCGCCTCTCTGTAGACTTTTTAGCTCAACGGCTCAGAGGCCATGAATGCCAGCTGGTAACGGCTATATGGAAATCTTTGATTAATTTTTTTACCTCTAGACGCTGACTGTTGCTCAAATGTCACCTTCCCAGTTTCCATCCCTAGCCAGTATTTTTTTCCCCACTCCCAGTACTCCTTGATGGATGAAGAATCAACTGAAGGGGCCAAAAATCTTATGACTAATTAAAGCAAATACAGTCTGTCCAGATGTGGAGAGAACACAAAGTCTGAAGAGGGGCCAGGTCACACACATGAAAAGCTCAAATCGTTCAAGAGATGAAGCACTTAATGATATTTACCAGCAATGCCGATATTGCCACCCTGAAGAGTGAGGTGACATGACAGGACTTACACGAGGTAAGACACTACTGTCACAGCTCACAGTCAAAGCAAGTGTGCAGTGTTAATCAAACGAAAACACTTCACATGTAGGAGCTATACAGGTATTATGACACAATTAAAAAAACTTCAGATTTTATGCTGGTTTACTCTAGAAATGATTAGAAGCTGGCAATATGAACAAATTGGTACTGCTCAGCAGTCATCTAGTGCGGTAGGGTGGCTTGAATTTAATAACTGATCCTGCCTATGAAGTGATATTAACCATCTTCTTACTGAGTCCAGGAATGAGAGAATGTGATCAATAAACCAACCTAACATATTGTAATTTCTAATAAATGCAAGTACATGAAACAGCCATTTCTGCTGTTTAAACGCTTCTGCTACTCTTCCATTTTAAGCTCACATTCATTAATGACCTTCAGTCCTGAGAAAGAAGACTACAAAACTTCTCTTCATGTCATGTCTGCAAAACACTACATAAAGTTGTGTTCATCAGTTCAGCAGCAGCAGTTCTCCCAGCTGAAACCAGCCAGGCCAGGAAAGTGACACGAACAGGATGCTGCTAAACATGCACAACTCAAAAACACACACTATATTCTCTTCTGCATGATTTGCTGCCATTTAAAAGACAATAAACAGCAACTTTAGATTGCTAACAACATGTCATTTAAGGTTTGCTGTTGCTCAACATCAAGAAAAATCAATGCCAGCTCTACAGGGGCAGAAAACCCAGAGAAGTGAGCTCCATTTCAGGTCTGTTTGAACTCATTTCCTTTCTCCATGGTTGCCCCCTTGTACACCCCCTCAGGCATCCCCTCACAGCAGGCATGACAGCTTGACACATTGACAGGTTGCACTGAATGACAACTGATTTGTACAAATTTCAAGCCTTATAAATCTACCTGTCACAACAACAACATAAAAGAGCTTGGACCCAGCAGGTAACTCAGAAAAAGCTTCCCCTGACAGCATTTTCTGAAAAGCAATGGTTTGCCTCCTGCCAAAAATTCCAACTATCATCCTTGTATAACTTTGAATAAAAATTCAGGGCCCATTTTCTTGCCAACAGGCTACCAATCGTCTTATTTAAAGATTAAAAAGAGTGAACAAGGGAAAAAAAAAGCCATCCACAGAATTTCATTTTATACTGATATGAAAGTAGTACCACCTGCTATGGCAGGATTACCACACCATTTTTCTCTACAGTGCTCAGACAGAGTAAATGAGCAAGGCTTTTTACGGTATTTAAACAATATCCCAGATTGCACCGCTGTTATGCATCCATTACATTGGAGCTGTTAGTCAATGCCACTCTTGCTGATAGAAGTTCAAGAGTTTTTTTGTTTTACTTACGGAGGCTGTTTAGTTTTATTTTTTCTTGCCAAGTTGTTAACGAAGCAGAGTTGCAATTACAGAAACCAGTAAGCTGGTTTCAGGCTACATTTTGCTGTCCAGCACTGGTGGAAATCCAGACAGACATAAGCTAAAATGTTCAGTGTTTCCATAAGCAGTATTATGCAAGAGAAAAGCACAGGTTTTTATGCTAACGCTTTCAAAGGGACATAAAGGGAATACAGTAATCCTGAAAAGACCTTTGTGAAAGGAGTTCATACCAAAAGAGTTTTGAAACCCTGCAACAAGACTCCACAAAGACAATGAAACTGATGTATGTTTAAAACTCCGTAATTTTAAAAAGTATTCTGAGAACCCCCCAAAAGACCACCTTCCAAGTGCCATAGGAGATGCTATAGGAAGTACCAAATCAGCTGCCTTGAAACTTGAAAAAAATCATACCGATTAAATTATGTCTGCGATTAGGTGCATAAAAAGTCATTTGTGGTATTTTACTTAAAAACGGAAGTGTTCAGCAGCTTGCAATCATATTTTATAAAGATTCAAAAATAAGCACTTTCTACTAAACTCCTAGATAATAGAAGCAATTAATAATACACATATAATTTGTATAAATTATAAATTCAGCCAATGAGACCTCAAAGAAATGCTTTCTTTCAACTCAGGTACTACTGGAAAGTTTAATTGTCCAAGTCACTTAGCACATACAGCAATCTGATCAGTACAAATTATAGCAGCACAAGTTGAGAGCTAGCTCACATTTGTAGCTATCATGTGCTAACCTAAAGATACTGAAAATTCAAGCTTTTCCTTTCTTCACTGGCAAGTCCATGGTTTTCTTTCTGTAATGACTTAGTGCAGAAAGTAGGAACACTTATGCAAAACATTCTAATAAAACAAAAAACTCAACACATCCCTACACTCTCTCACCACTGGTGGACATTTAAGAATTGCCATATGATTGCTTAAAAGAAGAGGGGGAAAGGAGAGTGAGTACCTCTTTACAAATAAATATACAACACGTGTCAGAAATTTCTAGCACTTGGGAAGTATTTGAATTAAAAATTAATATCCAACAAAAGCTTCTTTCTAACAGGCAACTTTTTGAAAAAACTAACAACCTAGCTTCACTGATGTTTCCAGAGAAGTTGGAACTTGTTTCCTGCAGATTGCCCTGATGGTGCAAAATGGTGAGAAAGCATAAGCAGGCTGTTGAAGACTTCCCCTTGAGGCACAGGAAAAAACACCTACATAAAACAGTGATCACAAATCATGGGATCTTCAAAACAGGTACCTTCAAACAAAGGTTAACCACACTGCTTCTTAAAAACATTGGCCAAAATAAACTACTTATGGTATAGAGTATACGTCTCAAAAGTACTTTAGCTAGCCTCCTCTCCAAAACACCCAGCCTTATGAAGGAGGAAAAGACAATCTACTTCCAAATCACCCCTGTACAAAACAAACTAAGGCAGTTACCCGAAGAGGACCAAGAGTTAGTTAGACGTTACGGGCAATAAGTTAGTATTGTGGATGTCTCGGAAACAAAGTCTTGGATGTGCATTATCTTTTTCCAGTCATAGCAATTCTGGGGTTTTAATGTGTTTCTTCAAATCTTTCTTTTATTCCTAATACTTTTAAACACGGTACAACATCAGTTTTATAGTAGAATATGAAATAATTCTAGTAGTAAGTTGTTTAAAAAACTTCTCATAAAATGACAGCCACTGGAAGGGGGCTCTGAAGCAGCTGCAGCACTGCACCAACACCTGAGCCATCACCAAGGAAGAAGAAAAAAAACAGAGAACTTGTCTGTGGGAGATGGAAAGCCAATTTCTTATGTTGGAAGAGCAAAGGCTTGAATTTTAACATTTCTGGAGTTGCCTGCTTCCCCAGATTTGGCAACCGTAACTACTATATTGGTTGTTTTTTCCATGCCACAGCACATATAGGCCTTGCTTAACACACATGGCCACAACAGGGCCCTCAGGTGAACGTGTATGATTTCTCAGAAAATGTGCTGAGGTAGAGAAGAGGAGAGGGGCAGATATATACACTCTGCCCTTCACTTTTCAGTCTTTTCTATGTGCAGAAATACAGTAAAAGTCTTAAACTCCTTGTGTATAGGAACAGAACTTGTTACTGACGGAAAAGGGCTGCTGCAAAATAGTACAAATACAACCTGTGAGAGGCAAGTTCTAGCATTTCTAGGGTTTTGTCCCTTGGACCTGTGGAAGTCAGTACAGTTTTGCCACTTAGAACCCTCTGTATTATTTGTAACTGTCAGTGGAAGGGAAATCTGTAATTGTTAAGAGGGAAAGAGCCTGTGCAAATTCTTCCCAGCGCAAAGTGAACAGTCAATCACTTTTATAAGGACAGGAACAACTGAAACTATCCATTCGTATACTTTCCTTTAGTCAACAGTATTACCTTTAGTAATCTGGGGAATGTGCATCCATAAATTACAGAAAGTGTTATTGCATTGCTGAATAAACAGCAACATTTCCATCAGCAGCAGTGGCAGCCCCACAAAGGTATAACAAACAGACTCAATCATTTTCTTGTCAAGCTTTGCAATGACTGCAGAGTTTACTGCTGGAGATAATGTTGCTTTCCTCAGCATTGTGTGCCAAACTGCAAACTGCTTATTAAAACAAAACCTCTTTTTCTGAGCAGCATGAGTTGGATAATCACTTACTGCACTCAAGAAGAAACAGGTTTGATGCCCAGAGGTGGTTAGCAATCAAGCATATGCATTAACATTTGGTTTGTAAAAACTGGTTAAAAAAATAAGTGATCTAAAAAGGAATTATGAGAACCAGTGCCCCAGGTTGATCATTTTCCCTGTTAATATATTGTTACTGATAAAATATTTCAGACTACTCTAATATGCCTCTAAGAGAGAAATTAGCAAAGACAGACAGGAGTAAAATGTAAATCAACTATTCCAAATCAGATATCTTCTCTTTAAAAAATGCTTTTTAAGAGGAGCAACTGGATTACATCTTTGCATTCCAGCTACAGGTGGCAACTTGCTTTTCAGAGAAGGAAAAAAAAAAGTAAACTTAAAAACTAGTCAACTGTGTCAGAGATACTGCTGAAGCACAAATCTATTATTACCATCCAAAGAAACAGCTTGGTATAACTAAGCCGACCAATACTCCTGAAAAACCCAGTTCAATTTTCTCTGCTTAAAACAGATTGACAACCATTTTACTTGGTTGAATAACAGGAAAGTCTGAGACACAAATGAGCAAGCTCTGCCATGTCAAGAAAACACTGCTGTAAAGCAAGCCATTATTCTTGACTTCAGAATGGCTCCCTTTTTTCCTCTTTTCATTTTCTTAATGATTAGGGATATATTAATATAAAGGTAAGCAGACAGCCTTCTCTCTCCTAAGCTGGCACTACTGATTTCCTTCTAACACTGAGCTATCTGTTGCTGAAGAAAACAGCAACATCCAAATAATGGAGAATTCCAGACTATTATAAGTTTGAGCAGAGTACCATGAGACTCTCAAAGCCACACGCACAAAAAAAGGCACTTCAGAGGACGACAGTAGCGTTTGCCACTGATCTTAAGCAAACACATGGACATAATTAAAGTCCATGCTGCATCCAAAAAGAAAAAAAAGCAATGATAGCCAAGTTCTGGGACTCGCCATGTGGAACACTTCTGATATCCTCAGCAGGGAAGTTGTAAACCTTAAAAAAAAAAACAAAAAAAAACCTTCCTTGACTCCACAAAAGTTTGAGTATTTTTTTTTCAAGAGTACTTATGTGACCTGCCAGCTTAAACTCTAACGCAAAGTCAGATTTTTTTTCTATGGAGCAGAGCCACTCAGACTGTAATTGGACATAAAAAGTAAGCATTTGTATCAGTTATATCTTAAAATTATTTTGATCTAAAGGAGGGTTAAATCATGCCAATCTGCACATCTGTGTTTCCATTCACATTGGTACAACCTGAGTAATTGCACCAATGTAACCCCCTACGAAGAAGCCTCTGAGCCAATTCGGAGCATGATGCTAAATATTAAGATGTTTTAACTTGGATAAATGCAAAATCATGGCAACTTTTTTATCAGATTTCCTTGTCAAATGGGACTAATATCAATGAAACAGTCAATTAAATGCATTCATAAAATATCTTTGTAGCTATTAATATTTGAAAAACATTGAAAATAACAATTCATTTCCTTCTCCCACCTACTTCTAAACGACTAAAAAGAAAATTAAGCTCTTATGCAGTGGTATCTGCCAGAACAACAGTGAAATAAGAAAAATGTCAAACCGTCTCCCAAGACAAACAGCCTAACTCTTTCATCATGTTCATTTATCATGTTTATTCCTTTCCCATCTTCTTCTTCTTCTGTCCTCCTTCGGCCTTAGTCTTCCTCTCCTCCTCTTCCACCAGAATCATGCCTACAGGGCTGTTCACCTTAACAGGTGTACTTCTCTCCCAGGTTCTTCCCAAAAACCAACACACTGGCTCCAGAAAAAGCCTTTTCAATGTGATTTTGTCCATTCCATTTCACATCTCTTCACTTAAGTCTTGTGCTTTTTGCTACTGAAATTATCGATAACTTTCTCCATTTTTCTAATTTCCACTCCTCTCCATAACCCTCAGATGCCTCCTTCTATTCATGCTTATTTCCCACTCTCTTACCCCAGAAGTAATTTGTTTTATACGCCAATACCAAGGCAATCATCACAATGAGGAAACTGAGAAACAATAGCTCATATTCATCAATCTTAGCATAAAGCTCCACGAAAAAAAGAAATCTTTCATATTGGTCCAACTACTGATGAACATACTTTTTCAAAGGGAGCAAGTTCTCCATGTATAAAATGAACTGTTGCATTACAATATGCCGGAATCACTAATGTACATAAATAAATGCAATAATGCATCCACTCTATCTTTAAAGAATATCACCATATTCAGTGATTATATATGCAAAAGGAGATGATTCAGTTAATCTGCAAGTTACCCTCAGAGCACTAGGAGTATGATCTGCTACCCAAAGGTTCCAGAGTGTCCCTTAATTTCCATCATTATCTACTGACATGCCCAAATGATTCTTTGGCTACTTGTTAATAAAAGAATCAGAAGGTGCTAATCTCATTATCGCCTTGTCAGCAGTTCCTGTCAGAGAGTTGTTGCCCATTAATCGCCTGCTGCTGCAGTCAATCAGGATCCTGCCACGCACTCCCCCAACACATTTATTCTTTTACCTGTTAAGATAGTAGCTAACCAAAGTGTCACAGCGCACTATGTTGACTAGCATCACGTTATAAAAACAATTATTTACCTTCCTCTATAGCATCACGGCTATGATTGCATAGTTTAAAACAGTTTAGCTAGGCTGACGAGCTACGTCTTCAGCACCATCTTCCTAATTTATTACTTGGCTTACTTCACAGTCATGCTAAAGCAGCCAGGGAAATAATTGCCACCATATGAAAAACCCCAAGAGAATTCCTATGCCCAGGCAGAAAACTGCCACTCACTGTTCAAACTGAAGAGTGCATATTTATTCCTACTACTTCAAACAGTAGGCATAATTTATTTGACAATACACATTGCAAACCCAACTCAGAGTTTATATATCCCAAAACACTTTTCTCAATGTGATGACAAAATTTTCGGAGATAGATATCCACAATCATTCAAAACTTCTTTCAGATTGGTGTATTAAACAAAAAAAAAAATCTAATTATTTGTCAACCTTGAGTAAGCAAATATATGAAATTTATAGTAATGAGAGTGTTTCCAATTAATGAAAAAGAAGATAAACACTAAATAGTATAATACAACAAAAACTACAAGTGCAGACAAAATAAGTGGAAGGAAGAATCAAAATAGCATGCAAAAGGACACAACAACAATCTAGTGCATATATACTTGTCTCACTAGGATTACTTATAGACCACAGTTTTCAAAAACATGTGCCTAATGTTCAGGTATATAATGTCTGATTAACAGATCAAGCATGGGTCAGCAGACCATGTTACAATTAGGACAAAAAAAACACCAAACCTCTTGAGTATTCTTTTATGCAGCCACCCTATAGCAGCTTTTCACTAGAACTGTAAAACAGACTTCTGGAAAATCCAAGAGACTTTGTCCAAAGAGAACTGCCCAAAGACCCTGCAGCTCTATTCACTGTACGTAAGTCTTGGAAAAAGAAAAATTAACCCTCTGAGATTGAAATTCTCTCTCTAAAATAGGAAAATTTGGAGGGGGGAGGGGGGAGGGAAGGCAAAAATCAGTCCAAACCAACGATTCAAAGAAAACAAGTCAATCAGCATTTTGTCCTATTCACAACAGATAGCAACTCTCCCTTCTCTTCAAGATTGTTATATTGCTCTTCACATAAACATGCAGCTACGAAAAGACATGAAATAGACTTGAGATGTGATTTCAGCAAGAGAAGGTGAGGTTTCTGAGAAATCGTATTTCCCAGCTGGTTGAGATTCTAAGCTAGGTCTAGAATCAATGCCCAACATATTAACAAAAATTCATCTGTGTGTATTGATCACATAACTCCACTTCCGTGATCTGAATTTCTCCATGCACTATGCAACAGACACTACAAAAATAAAGCTCTTTGCATCCCATCCTTGTTACAATTCTAGCATACTTTAAAGCTATGACCCAAGGTACCATGAAATCACCCCAGTTCTGATAGACGTGTAAGACACAAGGAACCTATAAATTCAAATCCCATTCACAGTATTGGCTTTGAAGTTATCTGAAAAGTCAATACCATTGAAAGCATTCTCTGCAACATGATTCATGGGAAAGGCTCTCAAGTAAATGGGTGTACTAAATAGTTTAGAAGTATCTTCACAACTTATTCCCAACCTGAACAGCATACAAAAAGTATGGTCATACACCGGCAGAGCAAAGCCCCTCTGGATCACAAAATGCCAGCAGCCCTTTAATCAACAAAAACCTTCAGTATCAAAATTTCAGAAAGAGATGGCAAAATTAGTTAGGGTTTAGGGTTGTCTAGGTGTGAGGTATTTCCCCCCCAAAAAATCCTTTAGTCCACCATTTAGAGTAACTAAATATAGTGGAAGCTCATCAGTCTACACTTTTTCTGTTGAACATTTTATTTTGGCACAGTCTCAAGGCATCCACAAAATCTAAATGAAGAATACTAAACCAAGTGAAAAATTGGCTAAGTGGGAAGAAATGTTTTTTAGAAAGAGGAATCACATTTGCATCTCAATCCAAGCATCCCATGTTTGCCATAATACCAATATAGAGTTGAGCAGCACAAGATTGTGAAAGTGAAATTGTTTTGGGTGAGATGACAGTAATAAGGTTGATATGAATCACAGAACCATTTAGCATGAACTATATTATAATATTCAGTTTAATCATGTTAAGTGTAGGGGGAGGGAGAAGTAGGGTAAAAGGAATATGCAAGCAATTTACTTGCAGGCACTTTTAACAACTTTATTTAAGCTTGTTTTATCTGCCTAAAGAATATCCCAGTCTGCTTGTTAAGTGAAATGAAAATAGAAAATGTTTCAAGTAGCATAAAGACATTAAAGAATGCCTTAAATTCTATGAAAATTTTACATCATCTCTTATTACAGTTGATTGCTGAACTGACAAGGGTGGGGGGGAATGTATCTCAGGTTTCCCTTCACTTGTACCTTAATAAGCACTTTTTAAGCACCATTCTGCAAAGAAACTGAAACACTTCCGTTCTGAAAGAACAGCTCTGACTTTATCTCTACTAATAATGAATAGTATCAAGATGTCTTTTATTTCTCTAAAATAAAAGTACATCTCCTGATCTCTTGTTATTCCAATTTATTTTGCAAAAGTAGATGAAAGTACACCCATTGTTTTTTATGCTACGCAGTCAACGATGATGATTGTTACTTTTAAGTCTTGTGTAATTAGATGAAGCTTCAAAGTATAAAAACTAGGCATTACTGGTGGCAATTCGGTAGAGTCAGAATCAGCTTTAAAAGTAACCTAGACTTCTCCTAATTTGGACAGTAGTGTTCTATTTCGATCACTTGCAGTGAAAATAAGTTTTCCGACTTAGAAACTTCGCCATCCACGTGTGACCAAGTTTCTCAGATGCCACATTTTTTTATGTGGAAGATTTCTGTCTTCATTGGGTTTTGACTTTGCAAAACTAGAAACTCAGCTGTATTGTTCAATACTAAATGAATAAAGCAACTGAAAACATCTAGACCCCTACAAAACCAACTCTTGGTAGCAAAGCATATGTAGAGTGTTATAGCGTCTGAAATGCACCCATTAACCAATGAGTTCAAAGAGGACACAAGCCCTCATGACTAGACAGAGTTTATACACATGCTTAAATTTTCAGAAGATGCAAGAAAATACCATATAAAAAATATCTAGACCCAAAAGGAATTTTTCAAGCTACAACGCATCTCCCAGGTCCTCTTTTGGCCTATTTGATTAGGATTTAGCCTATGCTGACAGATTCTCTTTGGAAAGGCCCCTGGTTGTGCCAAAAAGAACAAGTTAAGCAAAGGATTAACCAATATGCTCTCACTAACGCAGTCAAACTGTCACCAGGATCAAAGACTTCCACAAGAGATAGAAAGCAATTTGGGCAAGTGTCCCTCCACGAACTAATGCAAAAAATACTATAACAATCACATTGTGCCTGAATGAAAGAATATACTACTCTGCTTTCACTTCTCAGGGAAGAAAAAAAAATCCATTTAAATTGGACTGTTTATGCTCTATGCAAATACTTCCACCTTCTGAGCACTTCTACTGAGACAAAAGACATTGTAAGAAAATCCAAATATAGGACTCTTACAATAGGAAAGCATTAAAACAAGAAAATTTAACTCAAACAATGACAATGAGCAGGTCTTCAGAGCTCATCGTTAATTATTACTGAGTTGCCTGATACTGAAAAATACAGTGTAGGATGAAGTAGTTGTAATTCCAGGTATTTCAATGACAATCATGATTCAGGAGACAAGTAATCTCAGAAATCCCACCTAAATTTTGCTCAAAGTGTGTCTTTTTTATTAGGTGCTGTGTGATGGACATTATGTAAGAATGAAACTGAAAAATTATTTATGCCAGAAACTGCAGAAGCATCCCTAATACAAGGAAAGGAAACTGATAATTATACTTTAAACCAGCATGTTGGAATCAATACTGTTCAAAAACATCTAGGGAAACAAATAATTATACAGACATAAGGCAACAAATGTTACTAGTGTTCTCACTAAAATGTTTGTTGGCATATCAACATACTGATAATTTAGATCAATATACTGATTTCAAATATATCTCCTAACAAAGTGAGGCATATTAAAAACAATCTGTGATGCTCTGTGTGTACCACTGAGAGGAGTGTAAATACTGGGATTTAGTGCCAAATTCTGAAAGTTACAGATTCCAAACTGAAGAAAGACTAAGCATATTTTAAACACCAACTTGCAGTTACACTGCTGCTTTCTTCAGCTGAGAATATCCCCTCTCTCAAAGATGCAGAAAAAACAGCTCAACAGTTTCTAGCATGGGAAGATAAAGCTATGACTACCGCTTTCTAGAACTGGTTGCAAGTTTTACAAACAGGTTTGCCTAGTTGCCTCATCTGCCCATAGTAAATTCTGTTTATTATGGTTGCTTCTTGGTTCTTCATAGTAACTGCAACAACCTGGACTTGTGTGCCTAATACATAATTTAGTTGGGTATGTAATGGTACCTTGTGAAATAATTGATAAAACAGCACAACTACAAAACGTGCAATTAGTCCAACCTAGTAAAAGTGCACTGATATATAAATAACTTTCTTAAAAATGGACAAAACTGTGCAATTTCAATGCAGAAATAAACCAGGAAGTTTAGCCACTTTGAAGAAAAATTACAGATTTTATAGGTGAAAAAAGAATCAAAATATATACAATGCCTGCAAGCATTGCCAGCATTTCATGTAACAGAGGACATATTACATCCACAAAGCTCACATTTTTAATACAGTGAAAATAAAGTAGAAGTCAATGCATTACTAAACGTAGACTCTCTGCTTGGGCAACATTATTGTAAAAACAAGGCAAGTACTTATACCAACAGCCATCCTAGCTACTTTAACCTCTCATTTTCAGGGTTATTCTGTACCAGCATTGAGCTCAAGTCATACTAAATGTGCTCCCATACATCTTAAGATAAGGCATTTAGCTTAGAATATAGGAACTCAAACCCCCAAAATTCCCAACAATCATTTTAATGTTTGCCTGAACTACATTGCGAGGGAGGTGTGTGTGATTAATATCTTAAAATAGGAGACGACATTAATTAGATTTGTAAAACAGCAACTACAAGAATGATGGACGTGGAAATAATGCCAGGGAATTTAACTCGGGATTCAGCACTAGCATCGCACAGTTAACGCAACACATGAACAACCCACTGGTTTAATACTTGTCCAAATTCCAAAAAACCTAAGTCCAGATCCTTACAACAAGCTCTGCATGAATCAACACCTCTGCTTACAACAAAGCCGCTAATGGTTTGAGATTACAAGAAAACTGCAGTTAGAACTGATGTCCTGTGCACCAAGTCTACAATCTTAAAGGATTAACATGCATATGACTTCAAAGTGTGGGTTATTCCTACCTAAGGAACAGAAGCACTTTCTTCAAATATGTTAGGAAATGACACAACTTACAAATGAAAAAAATATTATGTACATTAATTCATCTTAATTTAGCTCTCACATTTTTGCTTGATCATCTGAGTTCTGCTATTTAGTAACAGAAACACAAAGACGCAGTTGAAATTACCATCACCTTCAGGTTTCCCCCAAGCAGTATTACTTACTCTTTAGCTGTTCAGCTTGAACAGGACAGCAGCCATGTTTACCTCGTAGAGTTCTGAGCCTACTGTTTACATTAACAAAAAGTAAGATAACTCTAAGTCAATCCCATTTCATAAGTAAATCATCTTAAATTTGTTTTAAGCAATGAAAAGACTGCAAGCTTCGCATTTCAGTTTTTGTTAAACCATTATTCCTCCCTCATTCTTTTTTGTCCTGTAAACCTATCACTAGCTAGTCTGCAAAATTATGAAACTCAAGCCTGATCCAAGAAGAATTTTGAAAAGTTTGTAATATGGCAACATGTGCATGAAAAACCTCAACAACTAACTTTATTAATTAATGGTAAGAGGTCATGACAGCCTTTCTCTAGAGAAGCATTTGTCCTCAGAATGCTTTAAGGAAAACATTCACTACTTCACCACTGTGTTTAGACTTCTTATAAGATACAGTGTGATTAATGGAGAAAAAAAAAAATATTAAAAGTCTTACCATGTGCCAAATTAAGAAGAGCACTTGATAAAATAGGCACCACTTCTTGTGAGTAATTTGAAAGAATAACTGGTTTTCATTACAACCTCAGCTCCCAGCAGGTCATAGATAAACCAAGCCAGCTGCAGTTCAAACAAAGGTCTGCCCAAAGGATGGGCTCAAGGTGCTGATAAATTATTATTGCAAAACCAGTGCCAAGCTTTACTCTCCCCTCTGCTTTTCTCATTTTAATGAATTGGGCTTGACCCCAAAATTTAGTTACTTTTAATACCCAAACTTCATTTTTGTTCTGTATTTTTCCACCTTATTACAAATAAAGATTTACTTACTACAGTTACAGTAAGTCAAAGCTCTCAGAATATCCTCCTGAAGTGTTCACATGATCCCTAAATTTATAGAAGCTTCTAAGTAAGGTACGTGACCCATCCGGCATACAGTGAACAATTCATCTCGCTTTAAAGCTACATACTTGAAGTTACTTCTTGTGCATCTACAGCAGTATGTTCACAGATTGAAATTGTCCATTAATCACTTTGAAGTTACTCTCTACAGTTACAAAAGATGTGAGGTCAACTCAACCCAAGGGAGACAAAGAAGTTAAAAAGCAACCAAGTATATGGTCCACCATTCCTTAGAAAAACATCCTGTAGCAAAACCACAGGATTGGATCCCCACTGTCGTCATAACCATGCAAGAACCTCTTCACTGGTTCCAATGGTATTTCAGTGCAGGTCACCTGAATTTGTCCGCAGTCTCTCACAGGTTTCACAGTTAAGAAGCAACAACCACATGGCTTCACCTTCTGATTTTCTGACCTTTAGCAAAGAATTTATTTCTACCTTTAGAGTTTTTTATTCCAAAGTATCATAGAGTAAGTAAGTAGATGCAATACAGGTTTGCATGCTTTAATGAAAGTGCCAGTCATTATAGTAGTAGATGTTCAGTTTTTGTAAACTTAATATTGTGGTTACAATTTCATGTAGCCTTAGCTTACTGTAGTTCTTTTGATGTTAGTGCCTGGTGAGAAACCTTGTTTAGACAGCTATAGGGTGGAGCTGCCAGGCTTTTAACTATGCCAGAGAACACAGACCACCACAGAGTAGCACACAGGGGTCCTTATATCAGAATTAGTAAAATCTTGTCACTAAAAGGACTGTAAATCCAGAACTGTTATATATCATCCAGGACCTTAGAGCTTCCAATCACGATTTGCAGACAAAATGACATTCCAGATGTGGGAAAAAAAGAAGAAAAAACAGGAAAAAAACCCAACATATAAAGGTTTCAAAACACAACACCACAAACCAAACAATGGGCAAGTTTAAAAAACTTAAATGAAATAGTCTCAATTTCAACCTATAAAGAAAAAAAATAATAGTTCTAAGCTGCCCTCTGGGGACTTGGATTCATCCAAGATATAAATCTGAGTACAAGTCAGCACTCAGTTTATAAAAATCAGAGAGAGATGAAAGCAATTAAACATAAAATGTGGCATTTTGAGTCTCGTTTAAGAGCAAGGAGGAAAAAAGCCCACACATTATTTTTAAAACAACCAAAATCCTACAGAAATAGCGAAACATTACATTGTGGTATTCTAAAGTAATATCTCTTGTTTATAACCATATAAATTCAGTCCCCTGGCACTACTGGGCTTATATAATACAAGAGAGTTATTTTAACAGTGCCCTGTTTAAAAAAAAAAAAAAAAAAAAAAAAAAAAAAAGAAGCAACTCATTTTCAACTCATTTTCTCCAGTGGGAGGGATGTGTGGCCTCATGTGAGAAAGGGAACATGCCTAAGTTATTACTGCAGGAAAGCAATCCGTCAAAGGCTGGTCGTTTTGGCATGGTGAATACCACTGGTGAGATCAGAGAGTCAGATCCTGCTTGCAATTACTGCTAAAGGACCTTGGATACAGGCAGCCTGCTATCAATTATTCCCCTGGCCTCAGACACTTGGACTTGTCAAGTTCCCAGTGTCTTCTGTTTTGTAACAGTAAGGAAAAGGGCTTCCCATGATCGATTCTTGAAAGTTTCTCACATGTTGTGTCACTCCAAAGTGTCATTAACAATTCAATTAAAATTTCACAGCGCGTGCTAGCATATTCAGGTTTTTGTCTGCTAAAATAAGGTCCAAGACAGATAAAGCAGATTGCATCTCAAAATCTTGACTTTAAAAGTTATGCTTTCATATGTAGATTATCAAACATGACACTGCCTGCCACCTCAGTGAAACAGTGTGTTTGATGTCCCTACTCTACTAGTAGTACAAAGAAAAAATTGTTTAACTAGAAAACAGAATAACAACATCACTTGCGAGAAGTAACTTCTTGCATCATTTGTTTAGTTCGGTACAATAGCAATTTTATGGGGTTTTTATAGTTTCACTAGTCTATTTCTCAAGTTGTTTTTATTTTTAGAAACTTTTATGTATTAAATTACAGTTTTTGTTTTATTAGTTTACTTTCCTATGTGGGATTTTCTTGAAAGATTAGCTCCAGATGTAAAGTGTAAATGGAAATTAAATTAATCTGAAAGGTATATTACACATGAGTTTTACTAGATATGGCCTCAAAAAGACATACTGTCCATTCACATTGTTTATTCATCGTTCACAGGCCCCTCTGTAATTTTTCTCCAATTATACAATGTTAAAAAATTGAACATCTTAAGGTTTTCACAGTAAAAATGGAAAGAAGGTTCAGTCTTAAGCCTTCTAAGGCAGCTTTGTCTCTAAACCATCAATAGGTTTAGTCATGCAAGGAGAAGATTCTTTAAACTTACCAAAGACTTTGTTTAAAGCCCAGGAAAATGTGGACTGTCAGCATCCTTTGTGTTGTTTTGCAGCTTAAACCCATTCCCCAGTACACTGGTGACCCTCTACCCCAATTCTCTAGTTTCTATCTGACATCAAACTCAGGATTATTGTTAGATTTTCTTCGAGGCAAAAAGGAGATTAGAAGCCCAGCTGCAACAGCTGACTGACAGGAAAGGGGGTAGAAAAAAAAAATACGTAGATGGACAGAAAAAGTTTTAACTACCATATTACTAGAATAATTTTCTTCCACATGCCAACTAACGGCATTGGCCATCATCCCCATGGCTTAAGAAGCAGAGACTGCAAGAAATGGGGGGACCTCCCCTCACAGTGTCAAAACAGGAGCTGACAGTTCAAGGTAAAAATGATTTGCATGTAAATCCTGATCAAAAGCAAGCTTGCACCCTGAAGTTGTCAAGTTTTGCTACCAGTCTGACACTTAAATGGGCTATAGCAAAACTTGATTTAAACTGAGGAGAAAAAAAACATGGCAACTCAATTACCCCCTTGCAGATCAGATCTGGCAGTTCAGGTCAAACTTTTCACCCCGCCATTTCTCAATACCTGATGCCTTAAACAAACAATATGTATTCCTCCTACAACCCTAGATGAAAATACATTTCCCATGGCTCCCTACTGTGCCTTTAGAAGTGAAAAGGAAAAAAAAAGTTTAGAAATATCGTGCAAAGTCTTTTTTTTTTAATTATCTCCTGATCAAAATAGCTTAAATTAGCCAGGAGGAAAAAAAATTTTATTATATATATATTTGCCTTAGAGAGGTGGCTAATGTATATTGTCTTCTAGAAGAACCAATTTACTTTTGAAAAAATTCTGTCCCATTAAACACATGAAGCCATACTTCATTGAAATAATATTTGCCTGTAAGCATTGCAGAACAGAAAAATACTTTGATCTGCCCAAAGGATGTTTAAAAAAAATTATAAAATGTGATTTATCTTTTTTAAATTGGAGAAATATTTATGTGATTCAGTCAGTTTGTACAGTGACAAGGAATGTTCCATAGTGTTATAGAAATTAAAGCCAAAGATTATCTAGGATCTAATTCTTAGAGCAGTTCCATCCTTGATCCAGTCATGGATCGATTCATGCAACTCCTTCTTAACATGTTTCCGTAGCAGCGCCCAACAACTGTAACACCCGCTGCTGACTTGGTTTGTCCTCGGACCATGCACCTCAGCTAGTTTCCAAATAACTTTGCTCCGTTCATTGCCATTAAAATGAGATGTCTGAGATACACTTCAGACACTGCATTACAGGCAAAACCAATCAAAAAGACCAGTGGATTACATAAAGATTACCTCGATTCTTTAAGCATTAGAATTAGGAAAGTCTTTAATGAGATCTCATCCTTCACAAAAATTCATTCATTTTACTAGCACAAATTACATGAACTGCAAAAATATTTGCCACACCGTCCAGACTAAAGACTAAGAACAAACCCACTCAGCCTCTGCATCTCAGCTGTGTAGTTGATTTCCGTTACAAAGAGAGAACACTACAAAATACTGACATGCCCTCTGTATGCCTATTTGAGAACACTATCAGAATTCATGATCACATCACTATTGATCCTCCTTCCTCAAATACTCAGATCTCACTATGTCACAACCATGTGTTATGCCCTGCCTGAGCAAAGGCACAAAATCTGACCTCCTACTTTAAGCAATAGGAACACTCTGGGACAAGTTTTCATAATACTATACTTCAAATCTGTGCAATTACTACACTCCTACACTCCTATCCTATTTCATGAGCAAATCTAGTACAGAGCTGTGCAGAATTCAGCATATTCCACTGCCTGCACCACAATGAAACAGTAACACAGAGAATGTTTTAGAGAAGAGGACTTCTCAGGGTAAGAACAAGTGTGTTACTTACTACAGGTCACTAAGTTCATTACTACTACATTTTAAAATAAACCATATACCTAAACAGCCACTGGCACAATCAACTAACGCTAGCATTCATACCATTCTATATCAAGTGTAAGGCAAAAAAAAACAGAGAAAAAATAGTAGTACGTAAGAAGATTCATTTTAGGACAGCCATCTTTATTATTTTTTATACTGGCCTGTCAGAAAAATAGACATAATATGGTTTTCTGCTTTTTACTCCAGAGACAAAAAAACACTCAGAGTTTCTGTTATGAACGAACTGCTATTTTTATATGTTACTATGAATGTCTCTGACCTTAACATGATATTCATGAAGGATTTTAAAGCTTCGTTTGATTAGGAACCTGGCGAGCATTTACAGCGTTATGGCTTAGATTGTAAACTCTTTGCAGCGAAGATTTTTTTGTTCCAAGTTGTTCAAGACACTATCAAAACAATGTCTTTCTGCAACACTGACAATTTTACACACTCCCAGAGTAAAGTGCAGAAATTATTTCAGAAGAATTTCAAATTGCGCCTTTTTTCTTTCCACAAGTGTAGTTCACACTACACCTGAAATTAAAATCAGTTCTTCAGTGAATCAAGGCGAAGTATTGAACATAAAACGTTACCTTAAGATTTTGGTTTCAGATTCTAACTTCGGTTAAATAATGCCATCTTCACTTGTCCTCATCTTTATTTCGGTAGTTGCAATAAAAACTTTAAAAACCTCATATATGCATTCTAAACCAAATCTAAATTATAGAAGTCTAACTAAGCTACCTCATTATGCTTGAACAAAATCAAAGAAAACTAAAAAGTTTCTTCAAAAAAATCATAGGGAACCTCGGGCGTAACATTAAACTACTCAGAATCCGTAAAAGTACAAAGTAACTCATTTGGCATGCTTGTATTTTTCAACAACTGCTCTTTCACGCCTGAAAAGCTGGGGAGTTGGTTTGGTTTTTTTTAATAATTGCCATTTAAATATTGTCTTGCTAGAGAAGACAGCATGACACTTCTCCCTCTCTCTTTTTTTTTTTTAACACACTTAAAACATATTATTTTAAAACAAATTATTTTTTTACTTGTTTCTGCTAGCACACTTGCTCATTCAACAGCTCAACTGTGTAGGGTTCCACATCTTTTTATTTCATTAGAATTCAGAGTAGCTCCCTCTTGGACTACTTGTAAAGCAAGCAACAGCAGTTTGGTTGTCCTGCCACTGAAGTGGATTTTGTATGCTCATCCAGAAAGGAAAGGCCACGCTGGCACAGGGAACTGGTTCCGTTATGGCAGTTCTGGGCTGAGCTAATACCCCTACAATTTGCAGAGAGTAACAGCTGAACAATTTTTCCTAACCCACTGAAAGTTTACAACAGGGTGATGTCCCTGATTCACCACCAGCTTTACACAATCAGATGTGAGGCCTCGAACTAGCAGGTGAGGCAAGCTGGAAGTAAGAAAGTAGGAAAAGTGCTCATTAGTACTCTATACTTTCAAGGAAAAAACCTGATTTTTCACTTATTTCACTTCTAGCCCAACAGAGAAGCAGTTAACACAGAGGTCACCTCCTCATCAGCAAGGAAAGGCACAGTTCCCAACGTACTGGCAGACAAAAAATCATGTACTTTGCTGCAATCTAGTCCTGCAGAGTAATGAAATGCACTTAGAGACCTGAACTGTATGTACAGTATCATACTACAAGCAGGTTCTCAGAAGTTTTATATAGTCTGAATTCAGTATAAATCAACAGTAACTCATCTCCATAAAAAGATTACTTTGCACTGAACACACACAGCAAATGCCACAGTATTTGCAGATGCCCTTATACTAACCTAACAAAAATAGTCCCATTCTACCCTAGGGAACTCAGATTTTAAAACAGTATTAACAGATCTTATTTTGGATTCTTTGATATGGAAGTGAAAATTAAATTTCCACAGCTATTATACTATGTTTAATTTAGAGTGCATGGAATAAAGAAAGCAGGCAAGACACACTATTCCCAGTTCCCACAATACACAAGATACCAGCTGCGTAGCACTAACAAGAAAAACTTTTCCTAGCTTTAACCACCTCCTCTCTTTCCATGAATGCTTCTGTCATAAGACAACAGTCCGTCTCCAATGAGGTCATGACTATTAGAGTTTTCATTTAGATTTTACAGATGTACTGTCATAGATGTTTAAAATCTGCACAGTATCATTCCACAATAAATCAGTCTGACAGCTTTATGAATTTTCAAAAAGAAAAAAAAAATCACCTCTATAAAGTTCAGAATGTCAGAAAAGGAAAAGTTCTAAAAACAGTGCCAACACATTTAAAAAAAGCACACACGCTTGGCTCACGGAGTTGTCTGCTACCATCGATCAACAAACACAGAGCCTCGCTTCTCTTGGCTTCTACGTCTGTTCACCCAAGAGAGCTGCAGCAGGCACACCGCACTGCTGCACCCACACGGCCCTTGCCCGTGGAAAGTGAGCCTTGCCTACCTTGGTTGCCACCACTTTTTTTATTTTTTATGCCTGAAGATTACTTAAGATTTCACTGACCACAAGTACATTTTGTTTCTTCAAGCCTCAGAGAGTCTAGGTTAGGTTTTCTTAGTATCACCCTTAAAAATTCAAAGGTCCCCCTATTTCTGCTTAGAGCAAAATGAGATTTACAACTGTCAAAGCATAGGATGACAGATAAATTAATCTTCCTTTCATGAGTTTACGTCCGAACCATGCGGGCTGCTGATCTGGTCCTAACAAGCACAGGGTCTCTACAAGCTGTCGTTTAAAGGTGATGCTTTTGTGACTGGAGATGAATTATTCTGTCATGAGAATCTATTTATTCAGGAGTTCGAAGGTGGGGTTTTGGCTGCAGGATAGGATGATTTCATGGGTTAAGGTCTGCTTGAAGCATCCGTTTAAATCTTGTCCTGGAGTTGGCTATACTACACTAGGAATTTTTAGGACATTTACAGAATAAGGAAAAGCCTTTTTCTTCCACAAAGTTGTTTTATTTTCCTCAAGCCTCACACCAGTAGAGGGTCATTCTCTCTGCACAGCAGCTTATTAATTCCCTTCCTCCAATTAAATTTGACTATCCAGACAGTAATAAATTTAAATTTTTAGAAAACACTTGATGATTTTTTTCACAACATTGCCTGCCATGCAACAGCCTGCTACGAAACAACAGCCTGCTGAAATGTGCCAGGACGTCTCCTTGCAGAGGAAGGTACGGTTTGGTGAAGGAACTGGGAAACCCTTGCTCCACCTGTGGGAAAGACATGTCTTTCAGGCCCAGCTGCTGAACACTGACCCAGCACAGAAACAATGACAGTCCTTGAGCAAAGCAGCCAGGGAAAAGATTCCCTGTATTCCAGGTCAGGTCAGCAACCATCAAGAAGTCAATTGAGGATCTATAAATTAAACAAGAGGATAAGCTAGTGAATACAGCAAGACATTGCCTGACAAGCTTCAGTCCAAGGTGGAAGATAAATTCCATGATGAATCTTCTGTGTATTTAATCAGTTCGCTCAATAGTTAAAAAGATGCCTGTACAATGGTATCTAATCATTACCTGAGTGGTTTTCACCATTCAAATATGGACCACCACAGCGGGGATTTTGGAAAAGTGGTGGGCTTAGCATGTTAAAACAATGGAATAGCCAGCGTTCAATGGCATGTTCCTCAGTCCTACTAAGGGGACAGATCCAAGCCAAGCTACCATCAGGTTGGTAAAAGTCAATAAATGGCGAAAGAAAAGAATCAATATATGAAATAGATTCATATCTATCAAGGTTTCGAAATCATTTTGGGTAATATTGTGTTGTAAGATAAGGAAAAATTAATACTTTTAAAGAAAATATTAGTAATGCTTTTGCATCAAAGCTGCAATAAGAAAGATTTTAGGTGGGAAGAATGATAAACCACAATAACTTTCTACTGCAAGAGCTTAACAGTAATGTAGAAAAAAATCGACTTACTTCTCAGTAGACAACCCAGTTGCAGGCAAGAGAGAGCTGATTTTCAGTAAGCAATGAGACGTGGTATTAGAATGCTAACTTGGAAATGGAGGCCATCTAGAAGAAGCTCAGTTTAATTGTTGATATTTGATTTGTCACTTTCTCCATGCTCCTTTCTAAAGCATAAGCCTTCTTTACACAAGCTTTTCTTTTTAGGGTGACAATACCCTTTTGGCTATATTCCCTTTTACACATACATTCATCACTGAAATGTCACTATTGCTCTTTTATTATTCCAAAAAGAGAATATTCTTTAAAAGGCTTGAAAAAACACGCCCAGAAGCTGGTGTACGTTAAAACTATCACTCTTCTGAGAGCACATCTAGTCTTCCTTTCCAAGCTGTCATTGCCAGCCATGAAACTTGCTGAGGAATCCGCATTCACATCGTGCCCCTCCATGAAACCTCCATAATACTTGCACACTCTTGTTGTGCAATATTTTTTCAAACCTCTCTTTTGTCTTTTTAAGGGATGGCAGGGGTGTGGGAAGGTGAATACCACAGAACTTGAAAGAAACATAAGCATTGCAGAGACTAGATCTCTTGCTTACTCTACAACTATTTTAACCACAAGACAATTTAAAAGCATTTAAAATACAAAATGCAAATGTATGTTTGCCACAGAATTCATTTCCTACTAAGCACCACTTGTAATTCCCATTGACTTAACTCATCCCATCTCACTGTCCAAATCCCACTTGCATTTTCAGTTCTAGGAATTTAGTTATCCCATTTGCCTGGTTTTCTGTTACTGCTTCAAAAGAAAATTCCACAAAACTATGCACAGTACAGGACAAAACACTTTTAAAACCTCTCTTTGGGTTACAGACAATGTAACTGCTTTTGGAAATGTTAATTAAAAGTTTAGCATTTGGGTGCTGTGAAGTTGATCAACCTGCCTTTGCAAAAAGGAGTCTTATGCCACTCAAACGAGATCTCTAAATTAGCTTGCCTCCAAAAGCATTAGACAAAGCATTTTGTTCTTCTGAAGCTTTAAATATAAGCCAATATAAAAACCAAGAGGACCATTCCTTTAGGATTAGCATCAATACAAGTTCACACTGAAAAACTCAAAGTAAGTTTTAGCAAAAAAACATGCATTTACCTAATTATTTTTAATATAACTCCTACTAAGCACAGAAAACTAATGCAAGATCTATAAGATGCTAAGGAAGAAGAGATCAGTCTGTGGTATTTATGACTTTAGTCATTCTTTCTCAAAACAACAGATGAAATAAAATGTATGACATTCCCAAAGAGGGAGTTTCTACTGTAATTCATCTTAAAATGCAATGTTCTGTCATCTCCAGTAACACTTACTGAAAGCAACCATCAATACTTTTTGTCAAAAACCTGCACTCTATGTAAAATGTTCCATCAATCTCTATTTACATAAAACAAAAAACTTTCAGTGCGGCTCTAAAGTAGAACCATTCAGATTCTCTGTCTTCCATTTTCATGCTCTGCTGAAAATTTATTTTGACTGACATAAAAAAACCCACATGCCTAACAATTTATTGTAAGGTTGGGGTTTCTTAAATGTAAACCAAAAATCACACAGATTTGTTCTTTCCTATTGATCAGCTAAGCAAAATAGAGCATTTTTTGTTTACTTTGAACAACATCCTGTTTTCCCTCTGTATAAAACATCTAAATAGCCTAACTTAATAATTGAACAATTTTGCAAAGCAAGCAATTTAATATATTTGCTTAATCATGTCCATGTATCCCACATGCGCTTTCAGTCATATAAAAAGCACTCAGTTACCATATTGTAGTTTTACTCACATGACCAATACCATAAATTTCAATCAGAACTAAATCACAGGGAGAGAAGAATATATATTTATTCAGTGCTTTTGGGTTTAGGAGCATAGTTTTCTAATCTTCGAACAGTTGTTGTTAAAGGGCATGGAGGAAAACTATAGCAGAAACATACAGCCACAAACCAGTCATTTTCCAAGGCCCAAGGTCACAGGCCTGTTACTGGCCACATCCAGGAACAAACTAGTCGATAAGGGAAATGGGGAGCATTTTCCAAATTCTTTCCTCTATAGTTTCCTCGTGAAGTGTTCTTCTGCTTTAACACCTTCTCAAGTGAAACCGTGCACCACCCTGTAAAATTTAGCCATGTCTTTAGACTTGGACAGGCAATGGCAGAGAGTAGAGCACAACTATTATGGACAGATCACACTAACCCAAACCCAAACCCTGGTGGTCTCCAGGAGAGCAGGGTTACCTGGGACCATGCAGCACCTGAGTTTTCCCAGGGCCCAGTACTGAACCCCATAAAACAACTATCACACAATATTTCCACCTCACTAAATGGATTTGATCAATGATTCACCTCGCTTTCAGTATTCTCTACAACTCTCTATACATTCTGATCGCTAGTCACTAGTTTGTAATTTTTCTTCTAAAACATAGGACAAAATAAACATGTTTTTCCTCTTTTTGCTAGAGCACTTATTCAGGAGACTTTCAGTTGGGCATACAGTTTCAAGACTTGCCATCCACTCTACCCCCCATTTTTTAATCTACAAGCATATCCTTTGCCATTCAGTTATACTGCAGCTTTAAAATACACAAACACGGAAAAGTAATCTGGAGGCTATTCCATACTGCTGAGAAAATCTTGCAGAAACAAAGTAAACAATGCAGAAAGAAATGTAGACAACTTCTCAATGTTCCTGAACTGGACAAAACACAGAGCCCACAAATGATGTAAACAAGTCATAAGCAAAATACCTGAAGTAAAATACTTAACAATAAAACAATATCTAAAAGAAGAAAAAAAAAAATCTATGAAAATAAAGTCTACATCTAAGTAGGGATCCTTCCCAATCAGAATATAGCAAATAGCCTAAATAAAAACATAAAAGTCTAACAGAAGATCAAATACAGAATTACAGAATTAGAAAGGTCTTTTAAAAACTTCTACTGTTCATATTCATTACTCTGGATAATCAGTAAGACCTCAATGAGCTGCCTTCACAACTCGCCCACTTGCAACCCCACTCCAGAGAGAGAGGGGAAAAAAATTCTGAAGATCCTTCCCAAATCCCACCTAATGCAATAGGTAAAAATTTGTAATACTGTCTTTTCTTTTTTTACTATGAACTCTGACAATATCTCTTTAACAGCTGTGAAAAATAAATAAATACAATACATTTTTTTAAAAAAAAAACCCACAACCAGTTTTCTGCAGGCTCTCACATCCACACAGCTATATGGAATCACATGTGAGCTACATGTCACATAAAGGACATGCTCAGTTTGGTGGCTGAGTGAGTAGTATCACTTGGAGATGCAACCAAAAGCTCAGAAAACAATATGAAGATATTTCTTGCTCCCTTTTCTTATAGGTCAGAAGCTCAAGCCAGGATTATTCTTCTACACAGGCTACAGGAATTTAATTGACTTTCCTAGCTCTAAAATAAACAGTTCATAAATCAGTAACTAAAACTAATTTGATTTCACATCACAGTACTGAGATTAATAGTTATGAAAAATTCACATTTGACTTCTCATATTTTTATGTGTATTTTATTTATAAGTAATTATGGTTTTTTTCTGGGGCAAAAAGGCTGAAATATCTACACCAAACTATATTCCTGTCATCTGAAGGAAAAAAAAAAACCAAACAATACAAATTGACTCAACGAGGGGAGCTATTAGCAATGAATATACAAGCAATGCTCAATTCTCAACAACCCTCATTACCTACACAGCTGAATACTTAACATGCTGCCTCCTAGAGCAGTTACAAATTGGCCACCTACATTCTTTTACAGACAGTCAAGAGAAATAAGAATATGTTGCATGGCTAGGGAGAAAAAAAGTTTCTTTTTTCCCTTTCATATAAAATAATGTCCAGTTGCACAAAAAAAAAAAATCTCAGCTTAAGAACTCAAGACATGCTTTGCTTTTTTCCAATCATATAAAACAGAAAATCAGCTATAGTACAAATTCATCCCTTTAAGTGAACCTAGTAATCATTTGACTACAGGAGACATATTTGGCCGAAAAGCTACAGATTTTAAAGCTATTAAATAATCAAAGATGCAATACCTCCCAATCATTATACATTATACCTATGACAGAATCAACAGATCAACAATAGCAAATAATGCAACTACAGACATTTTTCTTTCCTCTAAATAGATAACATACCAGGAAAGTAAAAAGTCAGCTTTAACAAAAAAAAAACAGACAAAAAGCTTTATCAGCACCAGGAAGCTGCATGCCATCTCAGATGATACAGGACAGGGAAGGTGAGGGAAGCCAGTTAACTATATGCATCCTTCTCGCCATGTCTAAGATCATTTGCTCACATTATGAATTCATATTTTGCTTCTATCACTCCACTGTGGTAGTTCTGGTTGGCCCCCACCACTCTTCTTGGGGAAGGATAACCTGGGGAGGGGGCAGGGGGAAAGAAACGAAAAAAAAGTCAAGCTACCATAGGAATATTTATGGAGAAAAGAAATCTGTTCAAATGCAACCAAACATTCCAGCAAACAAAGTTTTCACTTGCCTCAGTAGACAAGCCATTATTAAACCTATTTATTTATTTTTATAATCACTATGACAAAAATTTGAAGAGACCACAGGTAATCATGAAAGCAAAAGTAAAGAAGTTAACTCTGAAGGATTTTTTTTTTTCAGAGAGTGCTCTGATTAAATTGACCACAAGGGTCTTAAAAAAGCTCATCAAAAAAAAAATTTAATAGCACAATGTAATAGTACTAAGTCCACTGTTGCCCAGTTGTTTCTGTAAAACACAGGCTCTAATTTTTCAAAAGTAAATTAAGCTTTAGCCCTTCATGCTTGTGAATGAAAGCCAGTGCAATGTTGCATTGGGAAGTCTTTAGGTTGAGAAGAAGTAAAAGGCCCATTTAGCTTCATTTTTTCCAGGTGAGTTGCACAACAAGAATCTGACCCAGCAGTTCTGAGAAATGTCATTTCAAGGAGTACACAATCAAACCTAATCTGGCCATTGTATCTGTCAACATCCATTCTCCATCTGCCTGAATTTTAATAGAACCTTCTATTTATTCCAGCCAAAGCCTGAGCCTGGCAGTTCCACCCAAGATGAAGGGCTTCAGCACCAGCAAACACTACTGATACATACCAGTTCTTCCTTGACTAAAAAGCAAGCGCTCCAGGATGTAGAGAAGCAGAACAAGACACCTTAGAGAGAAAGATCCCTAAAAGCCTAACAGAATTCTCCCGAACACTGGGTCTGAAAGATTCGCCATACGTCAGGTCTGTTCGTAAGGTTGGATTAAATCCTGCAGCTTCCTTCCTCTAACTCAGAAGAGAATGCAATAAACTCCCAAGTGCCCTACCAATCCATTCTCTGGAATATCTCCCAAAGTCATTTCTGGTCGATCCCCTTTATTCAACAGAGTGCTTTCGTGCAATTTTACGAACACAGCAACATACTAGATCATCCTGGCAACATGAAGCAGCACAACTTGAACTGGCTGACTGTCAGTGGAAAAAAGATGGGTCAGGAGAGAGGGTGAAGGAACAAAGACAAAGCTGAGAGCAAAAGACTCCTTTTGGAAGGTGGTTCTCAACAGTTAGAGAAGCTACCCTAGAGGTATAAACAGGGACTGATTCCTTTCTCAGCTCTGACTGCTCCAAGAGACTCATCTTCACTGCAGAATTAACAAAGCTCTTGAGCTACCTACCATCTCTAATCTATTTCCAATTGACACAAAAGCCTTTCACCAGGCTGGTTAACCCACTGACATGCCAGATGGGCTTTCAAAAGAATACTGGGACCTCCAAGTGCCTTTCCACAGTCTCCCACTCAATGCCTAGAGAACCAGTTTGCCAGCAGTTCCACTGGCATGGAAGTGTAACGGGGCTCTATCCCCAGGAGCCAAGAACTGAGGGACACATCTTTCAGCACACGTGGGGAAATGTGGCCGAGTCACCGGTGAGGGCACAGCAAGTCACACGTGACTTTTCAGTTTGGTTGTTCCCAATATAACCAGGTTAATTTTAATCATTCAAGCTAAACCTGTGGTGAAAACGTACTGAAGAAAGGTTTGGTTTTCTAATGCATCAAAACTCTACATTCACCTGTATAACACAATTAATTGCTATTTTCCAGTAAGGAAATGTTTATATCAAAACTGGGAGGGGGAAGGGAGAGCAGTATTTGCTTGTCCAATTTCTAAATATCATTCAAGTGAGATTTATACTAGAACCCCCACAATCTGAGGTCTGTCTGTAAAAAAATGTACACTGTTTAAGTAAAAATATCAAGTGGCTTTGACCTTACTCCCCAAGGGATCACTGAAAGTATTGCAGAATTTATCAACCGACGTACATTAATGAGGATTACCTGCGTAAAATTCCTTTGGCCAGTGCAGGAGTGCTAGCTTCTGGTTTAAAGAAAAATAAATACAACCAAGAAACTGATGTACTGGCAAATTTAAACAAAAAAAGGTACACACAGAGCAGTTCCAAAACACAAATATCCATCATTCTTTTGTCCTGGTCCTGTCACTGTCCAGGGGCCAGCACAAAAGCACAAGATGAATTTAGGGCAACATGCAAAAATAATCCAAATCAATTGCCTCCAAAATAAAAAGTCTGATCAATGACTTTCAATTAAGAAGATGAAAAGCAGCTGCTGAGTTTGCTTAAGGGAACCCAGAAGCCACACGCACATTGCATTGTGCTCCATTATCTCTAGTTGAAGGACAGTACACATAAAGGAATCGGCCACATGAAATTTTGATATTCACCCTAGGTGGTCATAAAAATCACAGATTTTTAAAAATTTAGACACCCAGCCTATTCCAGTGGTAGAACTCCCACTTAAACATTTCCCAAATAAAAAAAAAATCCTTCCAATAGTAACAAAAACCTAAAAGCCTGCCTTAGCGAGGGCTAAGGCTCCTTCCAACCGTTTGTTCAGAGGCTCTCCAACAAACATGCAGCACACTGTAAGAATTCAATTTGGAAACCATCATCTAAAGCACAGAGGAGAACAGGAAAGTCATATTGCTATAATGCTTAGATTATCAATCATCTTGACAGTTTATTGGCTTTATCACCACACATACCATTAAAATGATGTCTGGCCTAGAATGTCAGGAGGCAAACATTAAACAGACCAGGATTAAAAAGCAGATCCTGAACAGCACTCCAGTAAAGTTTCCCTTGCACTCCGAAATTAGTTAGAGCTGACTAAGTAACTGGCGCTAGACTTTGAAGAAATATACAGCCTAAAAGGCGCAGAGTCAACACAGACTTGACGAGCTGATAGGTAATGTCATGTTATGGCAACTCTAAAGCTCCCGCGGTTGATTTATCACCTACTGTGTGCAACAGAATGATTGCTAATGGAGAGTGGGGGTGAAAAAAATAAAAAGCAAAACAACAACAGCTTAATTTGCTGCTTCTTAGAGCCAAGAGCTTGTGTCAAAAGGGCCAGATGAACTCCTTGAAGTCAAGCAGCAATGCTTGCTTTATCAGTTTTGTAATTACCAAACACACACATTAACATCTTTTACACTAAATAATTTCTCAGATTAGGAAAAATCCAACAGTGGCAGAATACATTCATAATTCAGTAGTACCAGATAATAAAAGAGATACAAATCCTGCATTTTTAAAGCATAGCTCTGTGTGTGTCAGTCTAACAACTAGATCCTGAGACAATTAAAATGGTGCATCAACAGGGTACAGCTGAAAACTCTGTCATTTGTTTGGGACTGTACTTACACTTCAGGAACACGTGGGCAGGCGGTTACAGTTAATTAAATGCAACTTCCCTTTTCCCCAACCCCCCACCTCTGAAAAATCTGACAATTCTAAGTATTATTTTAGTTCCCGTTTCCTTCTTTTTGTCTTTCCTGCCCCCCAGAATGTACTGACATTGTCATTATCCTCCTAATTTATTCTAAATAAATCTGTCAATTTTAAATTACAAATAAGCTAAGGACATGTCCAACCAAGAGAACCAGTCAAATAATTGAGCCACATTGTTTGTTGATAATCAACTGTTCATATGCTTTCTTTTGTCAGTCAAAGCCAACAGGCACATACCCAGCTCAATTTTAAACAGATAATCCAATTGCAACTACAGCCCGCTATACTGATTTATATCTCATCATATGCATTGCTTGAAGGAGTATTTCTACCTCCGAGAAAGGTGTTGGGAGGTTCAGTATCTGCCAAACACCAATAGATCTTTGTTGCATGAGCATTAAAGCTTTAATATTTTGATCCCATTGCAAGTAAGATTCCAGTCTGTAATTATTATTTCACAGTCCATGCTTTACTCATATTTTGAGGGACTGAAGCAGTGTTTTTCAGTACATGTTGTCATTTTGAAATTAAAAGGCAGCTAAACGAAATCCTAACTTAAGGAAAAGTGCTGACTTCATACTTGATAAACCGTGGCAGCAATTTGTAGTAAAAAAAAAATGCTGTTTTATCCTTAACTGTGACATTTACTATATATCAGCTGACACAAGAATTTCAGCAAGGTCAGAGCCACAGAAGTCTCTTAGCTGAATTTTAAAATACAAGTGAAGACATCTAGAACTGTCATCTGGCAAAAACACAGAAAAACACATACAACCTTATAAGCAAGACTGAAGACAAACGACCAAATATTTAGCCATCTCCAAAGACCCAAATGAACACTTCTGAGACATCTGACACCACTTCTTACCAACCTCTGAGTGACTCGAGTTCAAATCTTAATTAACCAAAAACTTATATTCTAAATTAGAAACAAGGATTCTCCTTGTTGCCTCCAACTATTACACTGAGGCTGAGGAGTAAGGCTTGGAACTAATCTGACTATAGAAGTGTCTCCAACAAAGGGAAGTTCAGATGCTGACCATACTATTAGAAGGTTGGGAAGACAAGAAAGGAGCCTCAGAAAAGTGCAGGTTACCAGAAAATACACAAAAATGACTCTCCCTCCCCAGAAGTTTGTTTCATCAGCTGTTCTTTGTATTGTGCTAGCTCTATGCATTTATTTGGAGGAGAGTTGGGGAGAGTGGACTCAAAAGAAAAAAGTGCAGGAAGAAGACACATGTGCCCCACCTGTAACTGTTACTGTGTTGTCTTCAAAGTTAGTAAAAAGAGTAAGAACAACCTTCTTCAGCAGCAGATGAATCCCTACAAAAAAATCAGTAGCAAAAAAACCAGCATTCTAAACAGAGAACAGTCACATTTGCTTGAGAAGTCTCTACTTCATCAACACCCGCCCATTCAGAGCATCTGAAACGCACGCCGCTGCATTTGTGGCAACCAAGTGCTATAGCAAAAAACCAAGATAT
This sequence comes from Trogon surrucura, assembly GCA_020746105.1. Taxonomy (NCBI): domain Eukaryota; kingdom Metazoa; phylum Chordata; class Aves; order Trogoniformes; family Trogonidae; genus Trogon; species Trogon surrucura. Next base: position 24,483,621 of record CM036621.1, on the reverse strand, counting down.
TGAGAGGACAGAATAATTTCATTTTACGCTGCTACAAGGTTCACTATATTCAGACTCCTTGCTCTATGAGCTCTACTTCTCATACCACAACTGCTGTACCCAGCAAGTGCCCAAGGACCCAGACCTCACTAGCAGTTAATGACCCATTAGACAGCCACCTTGATGCAAACCAGAAGGTGGCTAATGCTCTAACAAAGTGGTCCTAAACTACAATAACAGACAACATTCAAGGATTATAGCCACTATAAACCAGTAGTCATAGTTAATAACTGTAATATTTCATTAAAATGGCCAGAAATAATGCATACCAGACACTCAAACAATTACAGATGACCGCAATGGTATTAGAAAAGTTATAACATAGAAACAAAACAAGCTAGCCACTTGCCACAGCACAGTGAATGTATCTTCTCAGCATAAACTCTTCCTACTTGTTTCACCATCACAGGCACAGCAAAATTTGATAAAGAATAGAAATTCAAGACAAATAGCTGGCAGTATTATTACCAGTCATAGTAAACAAGCAGCATCTCTAAAAGGAGCAAGAAAATTTCTGCTCTGTTTCCACGCAGCTCAGCCAATAAAGCTATCTTCATAGCTTGCATTTGCTTGCATTTTTCCTGAAGACTAGCACACCAGTAGCTATGTTGGGAGACAAACCATTAGCTAGCAAAGTGTAACCGGCTTTCACAAGAGAACAATTTGTACCAGCTAAAAGTAGTTTATAAAATACACAATCTTTGCATGGTTTAACTCTATACCAGTCACTTCATGGTCCATTCATGGCCCTTGTAAATTCACTTACAGACCTGGAACCAGAAGGGTAAAAATAAATAAATAAATAAATATTTAGCTTAACTATCAAACCCAATCACATTAGTGTAGAATACTGTAGCATGATTTGGGCAGTGCTTTTAGACAAGTATTGACAACATGGTAAATAAGTAAAACCCTTTAAACTACAAAGCTACCTCTAATATATTGCTAGGGCAAAAAGTGTATATGGAAGCAAGAAGAAAAAAATTATACCTATTTAATTTAGGTTAAAAATTCATGAGCTATCAAATTAAATTCAGTATTAATAACAAAAAAAACAGAATTCTGCAGAAAGCTTTGTATCTTGATAAATGAAAGGTGTACCATGACTACTATCACCCATTTATCAGGATTAGAGTATTAGATTATATTATTATTGTATTGAATAGATAGGGTGAACAGCTACAGTGAAATCATAAAAAGGGTGTCAAATAAAGAAAAACTAGTTGGAATGAAAGAGTGGAAGTGAGATTTCCACAGAAGTTCTGCAAAGCATTATTTTACTGGCAATGTAGGGAGCCTTTGGCAACGTGCCATATGCCCACAGAAACATGAGGCCTATAAAAAGCTTTTGACAGTGCAAAAGAGGGGTTTTAACACAACCTGGAACACACAGATGACAAGGACAAAGATATTCACATTTTGTAAGAATGCTCTTGTAGCTTTGTAAAAATTGCAATCAATTTCATCACTGAAGGAGAAAGTTTTAGAAGATGAAGTTAATTTGGTTTGTTTTCTAGCTGGTTGATTAGAATTTTAAATTGGTTTGTTGCTTTTGAGAGGTGGATGAGATGAGTATGGATGAAGTAACTGCTAGTTCAAAAAGCCTCAATAATCTCTGCCATAGGAGGCACTACTAAAATTGAGAACAGGACTTAGTTTACTATTAATGACTTACTTGCCCTAAGGAACAAGAAGTTGGAAAAAGGTCCATACAAGACGCTGTCCTTTCATCTAGCACAGTACGTATCACTAATTTCCTTGCATGTTTTTCTGTGATGTTAATTATTGTTACAAAGCGTGCACCACAAACAAAAACCTTACACGCATATGCATGCATACTTGTAGTAATTATTGAACAACAAGATGGAATGCGCTGCCCAGCACAATAACAAAGCAATTCTGGTCTAAATACAACTCGCCTGTCAGAAAGAGAAAGCTATCATTATCCTCACATTGCTGATAATCTGTCAAGACACTTCTTCCATCACGCATCTCCCACTAAATCCTCTCCCCAAAAAGCATGGTGAGTGTAACAAGGCCACAATCCATATGGGTTGATGTCCAAAGGCCTCAATCATTATGCGTTCACTAAAGGTTAAAGCTCATTCCATGCTAACCTAGAATACACCTTTCAGTTGAGTCTGGTTTTCTCCAAAAAGGGTCTAGCCTACGCATGCCTAAATCACTTTGTGGAACAAATCAATGATCGGTAAGGAAGAACTTCTGGAGGATTGGCTTTTAAAATCTCACTGCTGCTCCAGATGAAAATGCTAGCATAGATGCAGTCTCAGTTATGTCTGATATATCCAACGGAAAATGAAGAGCAGCAGTTCCAGGAGACCACAGGAAGGCAGCAGGACAGCCTGCCCAAACAACATGGGGGTTGTTTCAAGTTTACCACCTACACCCTACAAACTGTGTTCAGAGGTTCAAAGCAGACCCCACAGTTCCTAGTCCTGGAGTATCCCAAGCCTTTCCTTCTATGCGATGCCCTTTCACATAATCCATTATTCTCATCCAACTGCTTATACATCATTACAGCACTGCCTGAGCATTCAGGGAGCAGCAGGACACTGGACTGTCTCCTCCAACCATTCCCAGGGACGTGGGTTGGGACAGGTTTTAGAACAAAAAAACCAAGCCCATAAGAACTGTTCCAACCTTACATCATGACAAAGGGGCTCAGCAGGAAGGGAAGACTGCAGGTGACATTACAGGCATGTTCACGCAGCAAAATCTGGATGCAAAACAGTCCTCTCCACCTGGTGTTAGGACACTGCTCTAAGAATTTGACAGACCCATTCTTGTCTGAGTAGGCAAACAACCCCAAGAACACTTTAAACACCCAACCAGTAACAGTATCCTACTTCAGAGTGTGAAAAGACACGATTTCTTCAAACACCACATATTCTTGGAAGAATATTCCTCATTGATTTAGGAAATTAATTAATTATTAACTTTCTCATAAGTCTACAATTTCAATGGTATTTGTAGGACTGATAATTCTCTGAACCATCAATGCAAATCACTGTGAATTTTAGAGACCCTATGAAAAATACAGTGGTATTAATTTCTGAGAGATTCTAATAATCTCTTTCGAGCAGTTTAAGATACTGCTGTACGTTCTTCATTGAAGTCTTACACAGAAGTAGAAATGCTTATCACTTAAGAAGCCTGTATAAATGGCTGTTGTAACAATCATTTTCATAAACGGTCACCGAAACGGCCTTTATTACTTTTACACTGAAAGCCCATATATCATTTAAAATCTTAGAATTTAAATCATACATTTACAATAATGTATACTTACCAGGCTTTCTATTCACACTAGTAAAGAAAAATGCCACCAAAACACAACATTTAAATACCTCTGTACCAACCATAAAATTGAGTAAGTATTTTGAGATCAATGAGTGTATAGGATCAAAATGAAGATTCAGCAACACAAGCATCTATACATTTCTTCACTGACTGCCAGGACAACGGAGGCATGTTTTCTGCCTAATTCCAATCTGCAAAGAGGTCCAAACTCAAAGTTTGCTAAGGCTGCTTTCCTGAGGCAACAATTCCTCAGTCAACTAAAATGCAGTATCTTACAGTATACAGCTCTCTTATCTGGTGTTGACTTTTCCTAAACAACAAGAAGAATGGAGCAGAGTTTAGAATCAAATTCAGAAGTGTTCCAAGGGCTGTCTCTATTTTCTAAAACCTCAATTAACTCCTAAATTAAGAGGAGTATCTCACTTGGTCCTATAAACTAAATGATAATGAACACTTAGTCACAGAGCGTAAGAAATAAAAAAAAACCAAAAAACCAGTTTTGTTATAACTTTCAATTCAGTCTTTGCCATCTTTAACCAGTAGCTGGCTGCTGCTATAACCTGTCTGAATCTCAAAATTTATGGGGCTGGATAACGTACACTGCAACCAGACAGGTACTCAAAGACATTAATGGCAGCTCTCAAAGTGTTCAGGTATTAGTTGCCCAAATTTGATTAATTTAAGCTTGTTTTCAGACCTCATCACCACAAAAGCTCCTTCCAAATTAAGGATGTTGCAAGTCCAAAGAACTACTAAGAGGACAACTTCTCTTTATTCTCAGTCCCTAAAACTGTTTAGCTTAGGGTGAGGAGGGAAGAACAGCAACAACAGAATTAAGAGTAGTTGCTGAATTTTTTGAGAGAGAACATATCCACTGCATTTCAGAAGTTAAAATACTTCGGTGCACAGTGTCTCAAATTAGTTTTTCTTTAAAAAAAAATAAAAATAAAGGAAAACCCCAAACCAGAGTCAGAACCAGACACCATCAGCAGCATCTCACTACTAACTTCTGAGACCGCATGCAGCTGACTTCCTTGATCTCACAACCCGGCTCTCAGACCAAACACACCTCCTCCTCCGCCCACAGGTACCCTCCCCCTTAGGATAATACACTCACATTGAATTTCTTCCTGCCAGACAGCTGCATTCTACTTCCATTAAAGTTTAACAAAACAAAACCACCTTTTACTGGTTCCACTGAGGAAATGATGAGTTCTAAAGTTACAGAGACTTCTAGAATGTGACAGGTCTGACAGGAGGAAAAATATTCCTTAAAAGCAGCACCTCTTTGCAACACCCTGGCTGCATATACAATGAAGCTATGGAAAGCTGGGGCTCTGGAACAAGAGCTTCTGAGGACATTTCATTCAGGCTAGCACACCCCAGCTGGTTTTGGTTCAGAAAACAAAGTACTGTAAAGAGACGATGCATGTTTCCTCATTTTCCATGCCAGAAATGTAATACAGAATAAAAAAAAAAAAAAAGCTTTATTTCACAGAGGCCACAAAAAGCAGTGTCCTTCTTATAAAAGTAGAAAGCCTCCAGACATCCATAATATTCTTGCAATGAATATTACTCAATAAATGTTGCAACCCTAAAGCTTTTAAATGTATTGAAGCGATGATATCATCATTTTAAAGGCATTTCAACAGAACATTATGAGAGAAACAATTTTCTTCTTTCAAACTCAAAATAACAGTAACCAAGTTGATTAAAAGCATTTTCTACTAAAAATATTTGCAGTATCTACATTTATAGGCTTCACTAGATAAGTGGCAAACAATATACAAAATTGTGAAATAACCAAAAAAAAAGCTCCCATGAACTAATATCGCACAATAAACTTTTCATTTACGTTTTAAGAGACACACGCTATGAAAGCATAATTTTTAAGTTATAGTGGATAAATAGAAATACCAAATAATAAGTATTTGGAAGATAAAATATTTCCACCCATCATACTTAAAAGCTCAAAGATGTATTCAATGCGCAGAGCTGCTCTGAAAGCCACAATGAATACACTGCCTTTGTTTGTTTAGGTTCTGCACAAATAAATACTGGTATGACAGTTAAAGACACATCCTTGAAGTAGTCTACCCAATAAATTTGGAAAGAGAATGAAGAGGAGGAGGAATAAAAAAAGTCTAGCTGTATAAGATTCTCTTTGTTGCCTGCTTGTTAAGGAATCCTCCTGGCACAACTGAGGGGATTATGAATTCACATGTGAATTTATCCCCTATTAAACTTTTAGTAAAAGGGTCAGTTAGCAGGAATGATAAAGCTCAGGCACACCAGTCACATGCTGGCAGAGCATCTGTGACTAGCTCTACTCAGGCATATCACCGGTTTATAGCTTTAACATCAAGAGGAAGCTATGGGGGAGGGTGGAAAACAGTCCGCTTTGAAGAGTTTTGAAATAGTGCGAAGTACAATTTCACATGAGACGAAGGCAGCATAAGTTCAGGTCACTTTTTTTAAAAAAAAAAAAATTTCTTTTTTAAAGAGAGCACTAAAAAGACAGTCCAGGGTAATCTCCCATCTCACTGCAAGGGTTTTCATTACTCCTTTAAGACTTCTTTAGTACTTCACCCCCTCAGATCTTTCTCTTTTACACCACAAGAACTTCTGCTGTTGGGCTAACTCAGCCTCCAAGCAGTGCTCCCGGCCTTACGGGTCTATCACTGCTCCATAGGTGGTGGTTAAAATTGTGAAGTAACCTCACCGGTACTGAAGCCTGATCAAAATTTACACTTACCTATTACCTCGATATCACATACTTTCTTTTTAAAACTTAAAATTCTAGACAATTGTGCAATGGAACACAGATGGCAATCCTGTTTGCACCTTCCTACCATCACATTATTTCTACAAGAGATTTGGCTCAAGCTTTTGGGGTGAACACAGAAGCACAAGGGCCAGAAACAACAGAGCAGCATCAGCCAAGACGCAAAACTCACCTTCCTTATGACAAGAGGTTCTATGGAACCGGTCTGTGCTCGCCAGGCAACACATCCAACATCCGGGTGCCCTAACACCTAACTTGTTCTCTCAGGCTCTTTGGGGGATTGCACGTTCTCTAAAGAGTATTCACCTGACCTTTCCCTAATGCTCCTCAGCTGCCACTCTCATACCATTTGCAGCACACACCTTGGCCTCTAACCTGAACTGGGGCCCCACGGCAGGTGTGCAGGCTGGCTCAGAGAACCCAGGAGCACACTCCTCACTCTCCTGCACCTGCAGGACTTCACAGGTGCAGTATTTTATGTTGAGACCTTCAGAAGTCAAATTATTTTCGGAGTCAGCATTAATAAGGCAGATGTTCACGTTACTTGGCAATGCATTTCAGATGTGATATTAGCAAATTCTTGCACACTAAATGAACAAAAATAAAGATAAATATTTAAAAATGCCTGATCTTTAGACAACTTTTACCAGCTTTTGAAGGAAGGGTATTATAAAATAAACTTCTAGAAAAACTGCATCGAAAAGTGAAGATTTCCAAATTCTGAAAGAATACTCCACTTGCCAATCAGACAATGTGACAACATTTTTCAAAGTTATTGACAAAAGCTAAATAGTGAAAACTGGATCATATATATTGAAATTGCTTTGAGGTAGATGAGGAGAACTAGGAGGATTAAACCTGCTTTCTGCACACTTCACACTCATAGTAACCTACTGTTCTATAGTTAGACATCTGCTTTTTCTGCCCATTGTGGTTTGTTCAGTATTCCTGGAGAAGGTTGTTTTATGCTACTAGGTCAGTTTTAGTCTGCAGCACAATTTATATAGCATCTGTTTCCATTTCCTGCATGGATGAATATCCCAGCACTTCTGTCAAGCATTTGTATACACAGGTTTAGACTTCTTTTTAGTACCATTTTTACCACCATTCAAACTGCTTCCTCTGTTAATGTAAAGAAAAAAATGGCCTTAATTACCCAAATTAGGAATTAATTTATTTTTTTACATTTTGTGTTTTCATATTAAATAGGAGGGATTTTCTTATGTTTGAAAGAACAGGCTTATTACCTAAGTCACATTTTTCTCAACTCTTGTTTTTAATCTCTTCCACATGCTCGATTTGACTGTGCTATTGATGCATCTACAATTCCATATGATGCAATTGCATTGCATGGCTTAACGTATGAAAACAACCAAAGATCAGAACATTTAACACCTGCAAAACAATCTTCAATTACTGTCTTTAGACACATTACAAACTAAGCAAATAAGGAAGACAGACATGTGCCATGGCAATATACTTGCACATCAGGAATTAATATAAGACCAATTTTTAAAAACAGGCAGTGATTCGGAAAAAATCTATGCTCTGTAAGATGCAGCTCTAACAGTTTAAATTGTTTAAAAGAAGAAGAATCTGCAGTCTGTAATGTGATGCAATTTTGCATTAACCAATCATCAGATGCCAATATTTCTGTAGCATACTGAGGAATACAACTCAGAGGTGCCTTCACTTTTCCCAAGCACTCCTCAACTGCCGTCTTGTTTCCCCACACAGAAGGAAAGTGAATAGCCATTGAAATGATTTTAAATTCTTCTGTAAAATAAATAAATAAATCAAGCTTTCTATTATACAGTTTGGAGAATTTTTGTTTTTGTTGTCAGAATTTGCCTTTTTTTCCCCTCTATTGTATTTAGAAAGAAGAGTACAATAAAGAAAAGCAAGTGGGTTTGTCTTCAAAAGCATTCATTGCTCTGACACACAAACACCTGTCAGTGGAAAAAGTCTTCAACTTCTTCACTTCTCTTTACTATGAAGCAAATGTGCATGAAGCTTTCAGACTATTTTCTTCCAGTGTTTTGAAGTACCTTTCAGTTCACATGAAGGCTAACAATTGCAAAGAAGAAGAAGAGAAGGAAAAACTGGCACGACGGAAAGACTGAGAGCAGCGAAAGGCTTCTTGCTTATAGTTACTCTTTTGTTGAACACCCTTATGGCACACCCATTTAAAGCAGAGCCCAAACGATACATCAAAATCGGGAAAATATTTTTAAAATTTAATTCCTAATGTAAATTTCTTCACCCATTATTTTTTTCTTCCCAGTGAGATTTACACAATAACAACATGAGAGCACGATACATTTAACAATGAACTACAGTATTAGAACAATATTTATATAACATTACAATTTACAGGCAGTTTATACAAGAATGTCTTACATTGAAATAGTTATCTTAATCAGTCTTTAACTCATAGAACAACTATAGCTGATTAAAGAGGTTTCATAGCTAACACAATGACTACTGAAATCAGAGCCATTTTTAGAAAGTATATGAAAAATATAAAAGATTATTTTGATATTACTGTGGCCAGTAGCCTCATAACTGAAATTAAGCTTGTTAATTTTGTAAGAAAAAAAATCCCAGTATGTTTCAGTGACACAAAGTTAAATCTTTACAAATTTCACATTAAAAAACAAAAAGACAACTTACAGAAATATCAAGCAAGCAATCTTGCGACAACAAAGCCTATCTTTCTTACGGATTAGTAAACCCTCACTTTCATCTAATGAAGTAGTTCTTCCTCCGACTCCCAGTGCTTACCCTCCCCTATCAATCCAGGGATACCTTTTCTCTGAAACAATTACATTTGAGGAGTTTTGAACTCCTGGTTCAGGCTAATCCATCTAACGACAGAAGCACCTTTCAAGGTTCCACTTGACACGAGTCCATCGTTCATCATTTGCTGGTGCATATGCTTTTTGCTGACAGTGCTCCATTACTAGAAAAAGCTCAGTAAGTAAAGCTGATTTGAAACAACTATATATTATAGGTAGCCTGCATGAGATGCTGATTTTGAGTCTAGAAAATCACCACATAAACAAGGAAGGGAAGGAGGGAGGGGGGCTGAAAAGAACTATTTAATAATTAAAATACTTTCGCTTCTTACCAACGGCTGCCATGTGATTTATTAGCGTTAATTTGCAATTTACTTGGGGAACAAGGAAAGAGAAATTTAACTCCATACGGCAAGTAGACAACATGCTTAGTAATTCTTGGACCAGAAACATTTTTGTCATTGATTAATAATAAAATGCTGCACCAATGCTATAAAAACACAGACCCCTACCAACTTTAGCATGTTGTAAGATCATCACAGCTGGAAAACAATATGCCAAACTATAAATTCAGCAGCACAAGCAAGAACACATTTGATTCCATTTTTTGACCAAACAATGACATAATTCAGATAACACTTACAAGCTATTTCTGTAGTATCTTTGTCAATTTTAAGTGATTTACCAACATGCATTAAGCTTCAGCGTTCTGTGTGGTTTAGTATTTCAGTCTCTATTTTACAAATGCAAGTGTAGGGCAACGAGAGGTTAAGTAATGTATTTAATGTTCACATTTTCTTATTCATCACTTTGGCTGATCAACCTTATGATTACAGGGGTGGCTGTGCATAACTCAACCATTAGAATTTTTTTTTAGAGTCAAATAGTAAAAAAAAAAAAACCAAACCACAAAGTATAGAGAGGACGTAAATAAAACATTGTGGCAAAATAAAGGCTCTATCAATAAAGTATAACTAGCCTTGAAGAAGGCCTTTTTAGGCTCTAGCAAAAACAAAACAAAACAAAACAAACCCACACTGGCATGAAGACAAGGAAGTACAGGCTCAGCCTGAATGTCAAGTAACAGTTATATCACTGCTGTTGGAAATGCTTTGCTGTGAAAAGGATGGAAAGCCACTTCCCGTAACATTCAGAGATACTACACTTAGACCAACCTCACTGGAGATCAGGAAGACAGGAAACAAAGAGAGAAAGCAGTAGCTGAAATAAAGACACCACAACCAGATTTCAGGAAGATGTAGACAGATGAGGTCCCTTCCAGCATTCAATATTCCTTTCTGTTTCATTAAGTGGAATGAAAAAAAAGAAGTTAAAAATAGGAACACAGATGCAGAGTTTGTTGCTTTCTTGAAAAGGAATTAAGTTTTGTGCTTCAGTTTGAGAGAATGGGGTTAACAAGATCTACCTAGATTACAAATTTTTAACATGAGACACAGTTTTCTTCTCAGTCTGTCAGCACAGTACAAACAGAAATACATGGAAGTAACAGCCAAAAAACATCATTGGGATAAAAATAAGTATCTTGATACTCTGTGGTTCCTTAGACATTTGACTTATTTAACAGATTTGTGACACCATTTTTTTTAATTGATAGGAAGTACTCAAGTCACTTATGATGAGTTCCTTATGTAGACATTGCAAAACTTCTCCCAGAAGACTGTGTAAGAAGCCAAGATTGAAAGCAGCCTGATGTGCTCTTTGCCCTCTTCAGCCTAGATGTTCAAGACGCTACCTCAGCCTGCTCCACGTCACAGAAACAGCACAATCATGCCCCAAGGCATCTCAGCTTGCCAGAAAAATGGGGTTAATTTCTCCAGTTTTACAGTGTGTTTGATGTACCACAATAGCAAAGACAGAACATGACTGATACCTTAAGGAAAATCACATGTATGCAGATGAAAATAATCTCCAAACTCAGAAATTTGTTTCATTACCTTCTCACCCCCCATACTGGGAATCCAGGTAAGCATTTTCAATTTTAGAGTACTAGATACCAAATAAAATGAGAGTCCTGATCTAAAGATTCTTTTTCCTGCTATCATCAAGGAAATGAAGAGAGAGGCAAAGCACACTGTGTCCGTTTCCTGATGTGCTTTTAAATAGCTACTGTGATGACCTAGCTCAAGTAAAACAACCTAATTATTCTTAGTCGTGAAG